>KQ988477.1:0-10119 GCA_001598015.1 Dorcoceras hygrometricum | reverse complement strand
GCATTACCTAGCGATAGCAGGCTAAACATCTCCATAGCGGACACTAGGGGAATCTTCGACCTCGAATCCGTGCCGTAGAAATCCCACCTCTCACCCGCATCAGGGCGAAATCTCACCACACCATGGAAGCAATCAACGGTAGCCTTATAGCTAGATAATACGTCCATTCCCAAAATACAGTCGAAATCTCTAATCCCCAACACAATCAAATTGGTCACCAAAACATGCTCATCAAACCTAATCAGGCAATCTACTACTACCTCTCGAGACCACAGATCCACACCAGCAGGAGTAGACACAGAAACAACATCACACAGTGGGGAAGAACTCAACCCACGCTCAAACACAAACATCTCAGATATGAAAGAGTGTGATGCACCAGTGTCAAACAAAACTCTTGCAGGATAATCATAAATAGAGCATGTACCTATAATCACCATGCCCGGCGTCTCCTCAGCCTGGTCCAACGACAAAGCGTTCGCCTGCGCCTGCTGGGGAATTTGAAACGGGGTCGGGAAGGTCCTCCAAAACGTGACGACTCACGAGGCTGAAAACCAGATCGCTGGGACTGAGAAAAAGGTTGTTGTCGCTGCGAAGAACCACTAGCGGAACCCTGCTGCGACTGACCAGTAGACCGCCCTCCAATCGAAGGACACGCTCTAGCGAAATGTCCCGGCTGACCACATAGATGGCAAAGTCCTCGGACTCCTAGACACTGTGAAGTCTCATGTCTCCCTCCGCACTGACTACAGAATCCGCCTCCAGAACCGCTACCAGAACCACTGCCAGAACCAGAGCTCACGGAACCGGAAGAACTCGAATGGCCCTTCTTCTTGAATTGCTTCCCTCGAGGTCTGAACTGCTGGCGACTCGACTGCTGTGACCCCTGAGGAGACTGATACGACTGCGACACCGCCTGAGCTGGCTGAGAAGCACGTCCAGACATCTGATGTATTGGAGCCTCAGGATCCATCAAACTCTCCTCGATGTCAACCGCATTGTTCACAGCTTCCATGAAAGTCGTCGGAGACCCAGACAACACCATCCGGTAAAGATCAGGTCTCAAGCCCTTCAAGAACTTGTTCCTCTTCGTTCGCTCTTGGTTCGCCACAGCTGGCATGTACACTAGAAGTGCAGAGAACCGCCTCGCATACTCGGCCACACGCATATCACCCTGCTTCAGGTTATCAAACTCACGCTCTCGGCTGGAGAAATAGGACTCTGGAGTGTATTCGCGTCGGAAAGCCTCACAGAAAGCATCCCAAGAGAGCACCGTCCCACTATCTCGAAGCATCCTAGAAGTACTCCTCCACCAGCGCTGTGCATCATCTCGCAGCTGCAGCACTGCCAACTTCAATCTCTTTTCCGAAGCGAACTCCAAGGTATCAAATAACTCCTCCATCTGAACAAGACACGCCTCAGCCCTAGCACCACCCTCAGTACCGGCCAACGTCGGTGGGTTCGTCCGCTGAAATCGGGCTAAGACCAACTCCATTCCACCTATATGCCTAGTGACGTCCTCAACCTGAGCGTCGTCATCACTACCTGCTCTAGATTCCTATACGGAACGTCTAGTCCTCCTACCTCCTCCTCGTCTCGGCGGCATCTAAACAAGCCAAGAGGTAAGATCTCACAGCAGATAGAATAACAAGACAGATAATAGATCACATAAGTCATAGAGCCAATCAAAAACAAATCAAAACTCTGTGCCTAGACTCGAGTGTGATCAAAAGAAATCGAGCTTATCCCAGTTTAAGCTCTGATACCAAAAATGTCAGGCCCCGTGCTAATTACTAACAATTAACACATAATAAGCGCAAAAACACGGAAGATAAAAATCAGGGCTTAAAAATTTTTTCGAAATACAATGGGCCTGAACTTCAAATCATATATTCAAAATATTCAATACTCAAATATGAGTTGACTCAAACTCAAATGCAACAAGTAACAACAAAATATCCAATCAAATGCAGATCCCCAATACATGATAACACGGGGCATCCCCCGGCTCAATACATATCATATATATAAACTGGGACTCAGGGATGTGGGGATCGGCCAGCTGAACTTCCAGTCTGCCCAGCTTGGTTACCTGAAGCACCTGCAAATGGGCAACGCAGACCCAACAATACAAAAGCAGGAAACAAGTACGAGGTCAAGCCTCAGTACGAAGAGCTATCAAAGCAGATAAACATGCAACATGCTATAAATCAATGCTATGAATGCATGAGGCTGTCAAAAGAAATCGGTCAGCTAGGCCAGTGCATCAACCGGCAAATCATATCATGTCGCCTCTATACCACGGTCTATCAACCGGGAAATCATCGGTCCGTGATCATCGGGGCCCGTCAGCCCATCACAGCTCGGCGGTAGACACTCGTATCCGATAGTCACCGCTCCGACGATAGCGTTGGACTTTTCGGGTACGACCCAACAGTCGGCCAGTCACAATGTGGCACCCAATCAGGTTATCAAATCAAATCTGTAAATCAGGCTCAAGATGTATGCATGAATGCCATTCAATATCCATGCTAAATGCATACAATTTATAATACGTGAAGCAAAACATAACTCAATCAATTCCATCATCTAAATTCATTTAAGCCACACAACAGCAGTTCACAACATCGAAAAACAGACATGTTCACGCTCAAGCTGCTAAGGGCTGCTCAAATCGTACCTTTCTTCTTAAATATACCTAATAGAACTCAAAAAGGCACGTTCAGTAACAACTCAAGCTTACTTCCCTTGAAGCTTCCACGGCAAAATCCACTAAAAATTCCAAGAAGCTGAAATCTGCCAAAGATACCTAATATCTTAGCTCCAATCTGCTACAAACATACGTTAAACCTACGGCCAGAGCTAGCCTCAGCTCTAAGCATCCACGCAGGTACTAACCACAAGAAAATCGGTGATTTAAAGTTATGGTGAATAGTAGCTATTCGAGGGTTCGAAGACGAGGATAAGAAATATCGGGTCTCAAAGTGCTCTAAGTGTAACTCAACACTTATACTTATATACTCTACTCAATAATCTACAAAACAAGTCAAACACCGACAAAAACAGAGTCCTACAACTCAAAATATTGCAAAACAGATCCCTCGAGCGAAGCTAAGGAAAACAGACCTCACGCTCCCCGCCAAACCTCGCGCAAGCCTAAACGACAACGTTTGGCAAAAACAGATCCCAGCGTTCAATTCAACGCGTAAGGCTAAACGACATCGTTTCACCAAAACAGATCCTAGCGCTAATGTTGCTCTCGCGTGCAACTCCAAAACGACGGCGTATAGGCACCAGATCTCAGCGCTTAAGCTCAAACAGCTCTCAGCGCTAAAACACGCGCAAATGCACAAAAAGACGTCGCACCGTCAAGACAGATCTCTCGCTAAGAGCAATAGCTCTCACGCCCGCGCAACATCAGATGTCAACGCTTCTCGTTGACCAACTCGTGGAATCTGCTTACGTCATCAAATCTCACCGCGCAACTCTCAAATGAACGCTATCACGTTCCTGCATAAGATTTGCTTACGCCACCCATGAGACCTGCTGACATCACCGAATCCGAAATTCAAAAGAACAACGCGAGGAACACGCTAACACTAGAAAACAGATCTCTCTCAAAAATCGATCAATTCAACATCAATTCTCCACCAGATTTCACCCGAAAAACACAAACTAAAATCTGAACAATTCAACAAGAGATCTGAATATTTTCCAAATCAGATTTCACCAAAATTCGAAATTTCAGAAATCTAAATTCTTAATTCTCGTGACTAATCTAACTCAAAATCCGATTAATCACTAATTAGAATTCTGAATCCTCACAAACTATGGATCTCAGTCACACTACTAGGTCGCTCCCTGCTTGCGACAACTCACGCAAACACACCAGGACACATCTGAACATCCAGATTCCGCTTAATTCTGAAAATCTGAAAAAATCCCCAAGTCCTCAAATCTGAAAACCCGATACTCAGAAACTCAATTAGCTAATTCTAAACAAATCTGATTAGCTAATAAATCGTACTTAGAAAATTCTAGTCCTCACATTCTCCCCATCTTAAGAGATTTTGTCCTCGAAATCAAAGGCAAACACAGGGCAGAAATCAACAAAACACCAGAACTTACCAACACAACTCCACTGTCAAAGCTCAAACAGATGAGGCCACTCTTGTCTCATCTTCTCTTCAACTTCCCAGGTTGCTTCCTCACGACCATGCTTGCTCCATTGGACCATCACCAACGGAATTACCTTATTCCTCAACTGCTTCTCCTTCCTATCCAGAATCTGCACTGGATATTCAACATAGCTCAAGGTAGAATCCAGATCAACTTCATCAGTGCTCAACACATGGGACGGATCTGGCTCATATTTCCTCAACATTGACACATGAAACACATCATGCATCGCTGCTAACTCATCAGGCAGCCTCAATCTATAAGCCAACTGTCCAATCCTCTCAACAATCTCAAAGGGACCAACGAATCTAGGAGCCAATTTACCCTTCAATCGGAATCTCATCACACTCTTTAAAGGAGAAACTTTGAGAAACACTCGATCACCAACTTCGAATTCCAGAGGTCGGCGTCTCTTATTAGCATAGCTAGCATGTCGATCTTGAGCAGCTTTCATCCTACTCCAAATCAACTCATTCTGATCCTTCATGTGCTGCACAAAATCAGGAGTAGACAACTGCGTCTCACCAATCTCTTCCCAGCAGATCGGTGATCTACACTTACGACCATGCAGCGCTTCAAAAGGTGCCATCCCAATAGTCACCTGGTAGCTGTTGTTATACGAAAACTCAACTAAGGACAAATAATCCTGCCAGCCACCACTGAAATCCAAAACAACTTCTCTCAGCATATCCTCTAAAATCTGAATGGTCCTCTCAGATTGACCATCTGTCTGTGGGTGATAGGCTGTACTCATAGCCAATCTCGAACCCATCGCTGCCTCCAAGCTCTTCCAAAATCAAGAAGTAAACCTTGGATCTCTATCAGACACTATCGAAACTGGCACTCCATGCAGTCTCACCACATGGTCAATGTACAGTCGCGCCATCTTCTTCATCGAACACCTCACATCATAGGGAATGAAATGGGCTGACTTCGAAAGTCTATCAACAACAACCCAAACAGCATCACATCCCCTACTCGATCGAGGCAAATGAGTCACGAAATCCATGGCGATATGCTCCCAATTCCACTGATGCACTTCTAGACTCTGTAGCAATTCACCAGGTCTCATCCTCTCAGCCTTGACCTGTTGGCAATTAAAACATCGAGCTACAAATCCAAAGATGTCATTCCTCATGCCTTCCCACCAATAATGCGAATTCAAGGCATGATACATCTTCGTCTTGCCCGGATGCACACTGTATCTACTACAATGAGCTTCATTCAAGATGGCTTCCTTCAAATCAATCAAATTCAGAACCACCAATCTACCTCGAAATCTCAAGCATCCATCAGAAGCAATAGAAAAATCCTCAGACTGACCATTCTGGGCCTTAATCTTCAACTCATGAACATACGGATCAGTCCTCTGCGCTGCTCTAATGTCAGCTAAAATCTGTGGTTCGACCTGCAAAGAAGAAACCACAAAACACTGATCACTCGGCTGAAAACGCCACCCAGAAGTCCTCAAATCCTCATGGACTTTGGTTATACTCATCGACGTCAACATCGCATGTTGGGCTTTCCTACTCAAAGCATCGGCCACTAAATTCATCCGCCTTGGATGATACTGAATCTCACACTCAAAATCCTTCAGAAACTCCATCCAGCGGCGTTGCCTCATATTCAAATCTGACTGCATGAAGACGTACTTCAAACTCTTGTGGTCAGTGTACACCACAAATTGTTCACCATACAAATAGTGATGCCAAATCTTCAAGGCAAATACTATCGCATCTAACTCTAAATCATGAACGGGGTATCTCGTCTCATGGGGCTTCAACTGTCGAGACGGATAGGCTATCACACACCCGTTATGCATCAGCACACAACCCAAACCACTCAGAGAAACATCAGAGCAAACTACAAAATCTCCATAACCCGAAGGCAAAGCTAACACAGGAGCAGTAGTCAACTTCTCCTTAAGTAACTGGAAACTCGACTTACATTCATCAGTCCAAATAAACTTCCTATCCTTCTGGGTCAACTGAGTCATCGGCCTAGCTATCGAAGAGAACTTCTCAATAGAACGCCTATAATAGCCAGCCAAACCCAAGAAACTATGGATCTCAGTCACACTCCTAGGTCGCTCCCAGCTTGCGACAACTCACGCAAACACACCAGGACACATCTGAACATCCAGATTCCGCTCAAATCTGAAAATCTGAAAAATCCCCAAGTGCTCAAATCTGAAAACCTGATACTCAGAAACTCAATTAGCTAATTCTATACCAAATCTGATTAGCTAATAAATCGTACTTAGAAAATTCTAGTCCTCACATTCTCCCCCTCTTAAGAGATTTCGTCCTCGAAATCAAAGGCAAACATAGGGCAGAAATCAACAAAACGCCAGAACTTACCAACACAACTCCACTGTCAAAGCTCAAACAGATGAGGACACTCTTTTCTCATCTTCTCTTCAACTTCCCAGGTTGCTTCCTCACTACCATGCTTGCTCCATTGGACCATCACCAACGGAATTACCTTATTCCTCAACTGCTTCTCCTTCCTATCCAGAATCTGCACTGGATATTCAACATAGCTCAAGGTAGAATCCAGATCAACTTCATCAGTCCCCAACACATGGGACTGATCTGGCTCATATTTCCTCAACATTGACACATGAAACACATCATGCATCGCTGCTAACTCATCAGGCAGCCTCAATTTATAAGCCAACTGTCCAATCCTCTCAACAATCTCAAAGGGACCAACGAATCTAGGAGCCAATTTACCCTTCAATCGGAATCTTATCACACTCTTGAAAGGAGAAACTTTGAGAAAAACTCGATCACCAACTTCAAATTCCAGAGGTCGGCGTCTCTTATTAGCATAGCTAGCATGTCGATCTTGAGCAGCTTTCATCCTACTCCGAATCAACTCATTCTGATCCTTCATGTGCTACACAAAATCAGGAGTAGACAACTGCGTCTCACCAATCTCTTCCCTGCAGATCGGTGATCTACACTTACGACCATGCAGCGCTTCAAAAGGTGCCATCCCAATAGTCACCTGGTAGCTGTTGTTATATGAAAACTCAACTAAGGACAAAGAATCCTGCCAGCCACCACTGAAATCCAAAACAACTGCTCGCAGCATATCCTCTAAAATCTAAATGGTCCTCTCAGATTGACCATCTGTATGTGGGTGATAGGCTGTACTCATAGCCAATCTCGAACCCATCGCTGCCTCCAAGCTCTTCCAAAATCGAGAAGTAAACCTTGGATCTCTATCAGACACTATCGAAACTGGCACTCCATGCAGTCTCACAACATGGTCAATGTACAGTCGCGCCATCTTCTTCATCGAACACCTCACATCATAGGGAATGAAATGGGCTGACTTCAAAAGTCTATCAACAACGACCCAAACAGCATCACATCCCCTACTCGATCGAGGCAAATGAGTCACGAAATCCATGGCGATATGCTCCCAATTCCACTGAGGCACTTCTAGACTCTGTAGCAATTCACCAGGTCTCATCCTCTCAGCCTTGACCTGTTGGCAATTCAAACATCGAGCTACAAATCCAAAGATGTCATTCCTCATGCCTTCCCACCAATAATGCGAATTCAAGGCATGATACATCTTCTTCTTGCCCGGATGCACACTGTATCTACTACAATGAGCTTCATTCAAGATGGTTCCTTCAAATCAATCAAATTCAAAACCACCAATCTACCTCGAAATCTCAAGCATCCATCAGAAGCAACAGAAAAATCCTTAGACTGACCATTCTGGGACGGATCAGTCCTCTGCGCTGCTCTAATGTCTGCTAAAATCTGTGGTTCGACCTGCAAAGAAGAACCGCAAAACACTGATCACTCGGCGGATGCACACTGTATCTACTACAATGAGCTTCATTCAAGATGGTTCCTTCAAATCAATCAAATTCAAAACCACCAATCTACCTCGAAATCTCAAGCATCCATCAGAAGCAACAGAAAAATCCTTAGACTGACCATTCTGGGACGGATCAGTCCTCTGCGCTGCTCTAATGTCTGCTAAAATCTGTGGTTCGACCTGCAAAGAAGAAACCGCAAAACACTGATCACTCGGCTGAAAACGCCACCCAGAAGTCCCAAAATCCTCATGGACTTTGGATATACTTGTTAGGGATCCGGATCTGCCCCCCGGTCAGGCAGCGGAAGAACAATAAACAGAGAACCGGGAGGCGATCAATACGAATAACAATTAACATTCTACGACATTCATAGGATGTTTGAGCGTGTTACCTCGCTGGCACTTGTGCCTGGCTCCAACCGGTGTTTCAAGAACCCGGATCTTCTCGGTAGATTGCGGTAGTTACGCCAATCCGGTCCACGACCAGATCCAAGACTCCTTTGTCAGGCTGCACTAGAAGCACTGACGAGATCGGCATGAACGAATACTCCTCGAAAAACTATGCCGGAACGTTTTCCGGCGAAGTTGGCGGCGGCGGCGGGCGTGATGAACGGAGGGAGGCGGCGTGCACTTTAGGGTTTAGGGTTTGAGTTTGTGTTGTATTATGAAGTGTAGTCATTAAGTCCAATAATCACTACTAAATAGACTTAACAATGGACTTGGACCGGCCCATCGGGCCCGGGTCCAAATGACGATATCCATTGCTGTGACTTCATCGTAAATCACAATTTCGGACTGACCCATCGGATCATGGTAAAGCGCCTAGCAACATCGCCCCATGATCCCCTAGGTATCACTGATAGTGCCTGCAAGAACCATTTGGTCGTGGTTAGCGTACAGTACGGTCCTTTCAACACATATATCCCGATCAGATCAACGACCATTGGTATATCGAGAGTCGCTAGAGATCCGATAACTATGCATACATCTTGGAGATCAAATAGTGACATCGCGTGTGTTACTAGGTAAATCCATTTACCTAAAACACATCTAGTACTCTGGCCAGAGATTTATCACACTATTACCTCCTCAGATAGCATAGGATATCCACACATAAAAGCGAGCGGTGAATCCTCAACAACGAAGCATCGACTCCTACATGCATCGGAACCTCACCCAATCCCGCCATCTAATGACCCCAACTGAGTCGGTAAACGGGTCTGTTGGGGATCCGGATCCGCCCCCCGGTCAGGCAGCGGAAGAACAAAAATTATAGAACCGGGAGGCGATCAATACGAAAAACAATTCTACATTCTACGACATTCATAGGATGTTTAGCGAGTTACCTCTCTGGCACTTGTGCCTGGCTCCAACCGGTGTTTCAAGAACCCGGCGCTTCTCGGTAGATTGCGGTAGTTACGCCAATCCGGTCCACGACCAGATCCGAGACTCCTTCGTCAGACTGCACTAGAAGTCCTGACGAGATCAGCACGATCGGATTCTCCTCGAAAAACTAGGCCGGAACAAAATTCCGACGAAGTTGGGCGGCGGCGGCGGCGGCGGCGGCGAGAGAAGAGAAGGGAGGCGGCGGTTTACTAGGGTTAGGGTTGATGAGTGTAGTAATTGTTAATGAAGTCTATTATGAAGTCTATTAATCATTAAGTCCAATAATCAACATTAAATAGACTTAAGGTAGACTTGGGCCGGTCCAACGGGCCCGGGTCCAAATGACGATATCTATCGCTGTGACTTCATCGTAACTCCGATCGCCGATCAGATCGGACCGATCGACTCAGTTTCCAAAACTGAATGTTATGATGTGAAAAACAATTTTTTAGATCATCAAACCCTAAATAGCAAAATGACCGTTTTGCCCCTCAACAGAGTCAAATCCCGGTTTGACCCCTGTTGACTTTTAGGAAGTCGCACTTCCCGAAATCCTCTTCTCACGCTCAACACATTGAGCTGAGTATCCGTGTGGGAATTTCGAATCCAGTACTTGTATGACCCTCAATGGTTCAGGGATACAGCTAGCCGTGGGCCCACAACCATTGTGGCTCCGGAATCACAATTCCGGACCTGCCCAACGAATCATGG
>KQ988476.1:100583-111056 GCA_001598015.1 Dorcoceras hygrometricum | reverse complement strand
CCCTGAACCATTGAGGGTCACACAAGTACTGGATTCGAGATTCTCGCACGGAAACTAAGCTTAATGTGTTTAGCACTTGAGGAGGATTTTGGGGAGTGCGACTTCCTAAAAGTCAACAGGGGTCAAATCGTGATTTCCCGCTTTTGAGGGGCAAAACGGTCATTTTGCACTGGGGTTCTGAAAAATGGTTTTTTAGATCATAGTATTCAGTTTTGGAAACTGAGTCGATCGGTCCGATCTGATCGGCGATCGGAGTTATGATGAAGTCACGGTGATAGGGATGAACCGAATGTTCATCCGTTGGGCCTGTCCAAGTCTATCACAAGTCTATTTAATTAGACTTAAGAATCATAACACTTGATACTTGATTACACAACCCTAACCCTAGAGCTCAAAAAGCCGCCGCCTCCCCTCCTCTCCTCACGCCGCCGCCGCCGCTTGTCGCCGCCGCCGCCGCCTCCCTCGCCGGAATTTGTTCCGGCCAATTTTTCGAGGAGAATCCGTTGGTGATAAAAATCCATCAGTCTTCTAGTGCAGGCTGATCGGAGGGGGATCGTTTTCGGTCGTGGACCTGATTGACGTAATCTACCGTCGCCTACCGTGAAGTGTCGGTTTCCTCGCGAAACTGGTCGGAGCCAGGCACGAGTTGCCAGCAAGGTAATCAACAAAACACCTTATGAATGGTTCATAGTTTGCATGATTTTGAATTGTATTGAACGTCTCCCGGCCAAATTTTGTTCTTCCGCTGCCTCGCCGGGAGACGGGATCCGGATCCGCCACGGTTCCCAACACATCGTCCTTTAACCTTTATACGAAATACAACGAAACATTCTCTTTGATGATATTTTTCGTAATTGATGAGTCTTTATACTAACAGTTTTAATATCATCAAAATCTGTCATAGATGATTTCTCGACAACGTTCTGTGGCGCCGATTTGCTGCCTTACACATCTAAATTTTTCCATTGTAATTGATTTGTTTCCTTTGTTTGAACTATACTGATGAACTCATCTGAGCTGTATATTTACATTCGTCCTATCCTATTCTTCAACTAATTCTTATCTTGAGCAATTGCACTGATGAATTGAACTGTTGTATATTTACATCTGTACTGTCTTGTTTTTCAACTTATCTGATCTTGAGCTGAGCTATTAAATTTTCTTCCTTTACACTACTTTGATAATCCTTCAGCTCAAAATACTAAATTCACCTGGTATACAACTCAGCTTGTCTGAAAGCCTCGGTTATTAAATTCTCCTATTCTTTTCCAACTTGTCTAATCTTCCTTTTGATCTATAATCTTAACTGATCTTTTTATCTTAATCTATACCTATTACAGTTATAAAAATTATATTACCCAAGTTAATAATTAATTATCATCAAAATATGCATATCCAACATGTGTGATCCCAACACGAAATATAAACTATGAGTCGATTTGATATAAGATTTTGAGTTCAAAAAACACCCTACTCTATAGTTTAGAATTAGTTTGTTACCTAATATAAATAGACAACACATAGATATCCAATTGTAGCATCCATTCCCTCCAAAAAATTTGTCACTTGGATTATCTTTCCATGTTTAATCTATTTTCTATGTTAAGATTTCTCAAAATATCACATGGGCGCAAAGCTTATCATGTTTCGGGATTAAAATGTCAGGAAATCGCAATATACATCTTTGCCTTTCAAGTATACATTTACGGTCCAGTACAACAAGCATCATTGCAGAATATTTTCTAAAAAATATATATGAATGTATAAATCTATCATATGCATCATCCTCTGGAACTTGCCGTCGAGTCACTTCTCCGTGGATCAGTTACGGCAATAGGTGACCACTGATCACGATTCTTGTTCTTCAACAACACAATATCCTCAGTTTCAGGCGAAGTGGGGACGTTTCCGTTGCCTCCAGCGCCATCTGCCATCTCGATTTTGCATCCATCTCCAGCCTGAATGCCCTTTAAGAACTCCAACACCTCGTCCATCGAAGGCCTCAACTCTTTTTCGGTCTGCAAACATCGGAAAGCCAACTCCGCCACAGAAGTTGTCATCCTTGTCACTTCAGCATCAGTCTTATATCCAAGAGATGGGTCGATCAACTCATCAAAAGCACGGCTCTGAATCTTGATCAAGGCTAAGTTGGACAAGTTGATTTCCTGTGTGTTTCGACTTATATCCACCGCAGGCATTGAGGTAATGAGCTCGATCAGCACCACCCCAAAACTGTACACATCGCTCTTATTCGTGAGTTTGTAGCACTGATAGTATGCGGGGTCAACATATCCTGGAGTTCCTTGTGGGGCAGTCGAGATATGAGTCACATCTGTAGGAAAAGGTCTTGATATCCCAAAATCAGCAACTTTGACACACAAACTGCTGTCTAATAGTATATTCGTCGATTTGACATCGCGGTGTATGATGTCGGATTTGTGAAGATAAGCCAAGGCGCTGGCTGTCTCTATGGCGATCTTCATACGGAGACTCCATGTAAGGGGTGTTTCTTTGGCAGAATCACCATGCAGATTGTCAGCCAATGTCCCTCTAGGGACATATTCATATACAAGTAGAAGTTCACGGCTTCTTCTAGATGTGCAGCCATATAGTGAAATAAGATTTGGGTGTCTCAGACTAGTTAGAATCTTTATTTCATTCATAAATTGCTCTACCCTTCTGTAGTTGTGATCGTACAAACGTTTTATCGCGACCTCTCTTCCGTCCTGGAGTTTTCCTTGTTAACATAAACAAGACTTCAGAATCAGTTATATCTTAATATCTTCTTAACTTGCCAAATGCATACTAGATTGTAACTAACATCTTTTTCTTACCATAATACACAGTTCCAAAGCCTCCATCTCCAAGTTCGTTAGTGGAAGCGAAATTGCTGGTGGCCTCCACGAGTTCTGAGTATGAGAAAATGACTATGCCAAACTTGAAGCTTCCACCATTAACATCCGACTGTGGGGGATGCCGAATGGCGTTTCTTGAAGCACCATCCATCCGTTTCTTGCGGTTATACACTATGAAACATGCGAAAAGGCATGCCACAATGATGACTGAGCCTCCAGATATAGCTGATAATCATAAATCACAGCGTCACAACAGACACGCTACAGGTGAAGAAGATACTTGTGAAACACTATGAAGTAATTATCTGGTTATAAGACATTCACCTGAGGCCACAACCACTGACGAAGTAGCCGTATCTGCAACGAAAATAACAGAACTAAATTAGTGAGGCATGTCTGATGGCAAATATCAAGAATCAAGCACTTAATACAAGCATGTGAATGCCATTTTTTCAAGATGGAAAAACCAATTCTCTACATTAAGTTGTTCAAGCGAAGCTCAAAAACGAACCAGTTTGCTCGTCCAAGGCTCGAATGAACCTCAGGTCCACCCTGACATGAATGTTATGTTATAAACCCAACAAGGTTACCATCCCAAAACGCTAGCCTATTTGGTGGTATTACTTTCCACGGGTTATAAGCTACTCTTTATTAGTTTTTTATTTAGTTGTGGGAAATTTGTTACATTGCCGATCTCCAACACGAGTTCGGATCAAGAAAGTGGAAACCAACGGAGCCTGAGCCCCCACCAACCTATCTGAGCTACAGAACGGCCTTGAGCACGCTTGAACTCGAAAACATTAGACGATAATATGTCCTACTATTGAACAACAAACCTCAAACACACAACAAACATACGAATCCACTCAACCGGAACCTCACTCGTGGATATGGTACCTTCTTTGCACTCGAATTCGTTCAGATTATTAGCAAGACACTGCCCTCCCCTATTGTGGCAAGCCCGACAATCTTCAGACACATTCCACTCCAAAACAAAGTCACCAGTCAACATATCAAACAAGTCACCAAAATCGTGCTCCGACTTCACAGGCATTTGCACAACTGCACAACCTGGAACAACATCACTACTCACCGGCGGAAACTGGTCCGTCGAATTCGAATAAAACACCGTAAAACCCCCGCAACCCGTGTAGTTCCTGTATCCCCTGAACACATCCCCTGTCCTACCGCTAACACCGCTCTGATTATAGCATGTGAAGAAGGTAAGATTGGGTGAGAATGTAAGAGAAGTCGAAGGATTAAAAGGCAGAGACAGATTCCTCAGTGTGAGACAAGATTGTGAAACCCTCAATCCCTCTTGAATCACAGGGTCACGGAGTTTGAATCTATTTACAGATAATTTTTCCAAAATCTGATACTGCCTCCCATCACCATTAAGCTGGATTCTTGGTTTTTCGGGCTCTGTACAATCAACCATAAACAGCCCACATCCAGTTTTGCTCGATTCAGCAAGCGGAAACTGGAGGTAAGTAAAATTGCCGCAGGCAAACAACTTTGGGCACTTGGAAGCGGAAGAATTGATGAGCAAAACATTGAGCAGTAAGAAGAAGACAACGAGATGATAAATATCGGCCATAACAGAGAGTCAGCTTATTCCTGTAGAGATCATGCTATAAAAACGACGAATACAGAGATGGAACTAAAGAGAGCTGCACTTTCTTGAAATTTTGTTTCCCTAATGTTCGTTTTCGTAGGACTTTGCAAAGCCTCGTCAAATAATGAATAATTAACTCATGTTTCTGTCAAACACGTTCGTTTGACCGGAAAATTATTTGTCGGAAGGCCTGAAAATATCAATTGATAAGTATCTGACATATATAATCCCGGTAAATAAAGAAAACACTACTATATTATATATTCAACGTAAGAAGTTTTTTTGTCTTCCTAAATCGTAGTTATTTTATTTTAAAAGATAATGTATCCTTTTAGATTTTTGTAACTTACTGTTATTTCATTAGCGTTACAATTTGGTCTTATTACAGGGCAGTAGCTATAACGTATAATTTATGTCAGAATTTTTTTAAGGAAAATGATGACACTTCTGAAAATTGGTAAGAGATAGAGATTCAACCTCCTACTTCATTGTTTCTTTCACAGTTTATCACCCGCTATTCACCGTAGTAGAAGTTACGCTCACCATCAAGTTGTAGAATCTTTATAGAAGCTACCAGTAAAAATATACTTATCTCCTTCACACACTCAAGCAATGAACATGCAAATGTGACCACAGGAGAGTTTTCCCAAACGCAACTGCTCCATCGCTCGAACCAGTAGCTGTTACGCCAAAATGAAAGGAAACGTCGTAAACAAAATTATATTATTGTACATTGATGTAGTTAAATTATCTCAGTCGACGAGTTGATACCACCACGTCGGGAGCTCGGGAATATCGGGCACTGGTGGATGGAGAATGTTTCTTCTTCGAGCCTACAACCACAAATCACTGGTCAGAGGACGTCGAAAGTGTGTCCGACAAAGCCCCTCCGATGCTTAAGTCAAGCAGGATGCGAGAGCAAAAAGAGAGCATGAGAAAATATATGATGGGTGCAAAAGGATGCTAGAATGTGTGTGTAGAATGAATGGGGCGTACTTGGTATTTATAGAGGGGCTAGGCGATGGAGATGAGCATATCCTGGCGAATATTCGGGACTGTAGATGAATTTTGTGTTTTCTGAAGAAAGCCATGATCCATGTGAAATATTTTTCAGTCTTTGATTAGTTTCGATCGGACGGCTATTATGAGTCCTAGCTCGGGTTTCGAGGAGTCGATTAGAGTTCCCGAGGTGATCTGAGCTGTTCACCAAAGATGGAGATCTGACGGTTGAAAAGCTCCCGGGATTTCCTATAAATGGGCGACCTTTTTTCATCCATTTCCACCCTTACTCTTCTCTAGTACCGAAACTCTGCCAAAATTTCTACGTGCTCCCGAGCTATCCCTACTATCGCCCGACCTTTCGTAATTTTTTTCACAATTCATTAACCTCTTATAGAAATGTATTCCCCCGACAGTAGCGTCGTTAGGAATGTAGCGGAGTCTATAGATTCTCCCTCACTTACCGGGACTAGGTGTAGAGAAGACGAGATCCCGAGCTTAACAGACCTTCATAGGGCTAGGATACTTAGAATCGATCATGATGAGGCACGGCTGGCTGCCCAGGGGTGTACCTGGTATGAGATTAAGGCTTCTACCCTTAGGAAATCGGATATTTCTTTGATCAAGGATAAGGCAGGGATATCCGAGCTATACGAAGTAGTAGTCCCCCGAGTCGAAGCCCGAGCTCATCGTCCCTCGGCCGGCTTCTACACGTTTTACGTAAATCAAATAGATTGGAGTCTTAGGTTCCCCATCCCCAAATTTATCTCGAGTCTCTACGCTCACCTCGAGGTCAGCCCGAGCCAACTTATCCCGAACTCTTTTAGCTCCCTACTTTCCTTAGGGATTTTGATGAAGTTTTATAGAGTCTCTTGCTCGACCTATACCCTGATGCAACTGATTCAGATCAAAAGGTTAGGTCTAGGAAAGTTCTATATTTCCAATAAGAAAGAACTTACGTTCATAGGTGGTAACCCGAGCTCCCATAAAGGATGGATGAGTAGATATTTTTTTATCAAGCGTATCTCGAGTCGGGAGAACCCATGGGGCTGTGACATGTTATGGCGGGATAACGCCCACACCCTGTCCCCCTTGACTCCCAAGCAGAGACCCGACCTCACCAACTTCCTAGAGGTCATGAGAGAGAAGTGTTTCAATGCACAGGAGTTGATCGAGGAGGATCTCCTGTGCCACTTTAGATTTAGTGGGAAAAAGGTTCAACTAGTCGGGGATTTAGGTATCTCCATTGTCTTTTAGGGGTTCCCTTATTGTTTCTGAGATTTGATCTGTTAACTTGAGTTTTACCTACGTAGGTGACAGGATGACAAAGGCCGAGATGATGAAAGCTTTGAAGGAAAGGAAGGCCAACCTGGAAGAGGCCTCTAGCTCTCGTGTCCCGAGAAAAGAGAAGAGGAAAACACCTTCAGAGGGAAGGAAGAGGCGTAAGAAGCGCCGCCATGGAGAGGGGGCCACTGAAACTGCTCGGATGACCATCCCCGAGGAGCCGGTTACTGTGCCGATAGATACGTCGAGCAAGAGTCCCGAGCAACAATCAACTGAAGTACCCTATGTACTTCTGGATTCCTCTGCTATCTCTTTTGTGGCAAAACCTCGGGTTCCATTTCTATGGATTTTATCCGCTGCTTGGTCCCCGACCAGGATTTCGACTTGGTGAAGAGCGTTCTCGACCTTGCAGTCCTCGAGACCGCAAGCCTTCATTTTATGCAGGTGTGTATCAGCTCGGGCTTTTACCTATTTATAATTTCGTCCGTCCCAGTTAACTTATTATATCTGTGCAGGCCTTGGTGTGGACAGGAGAGGCAGCGAATCGCCTCTCCCAAGATACGGAGGAGGTCGTTATGACCAGGCGCTCTATGGATGGGGTGCTTGGTCGTCACAACGACCTGCTGAAGCAGCTCGAAGAGATGCGAGCTCACGAGGACAGGGAGAAGGAGTCGCTGCGACTCGATCTAGATACCGCCCGAGCTAATGACCTATCATCCAAGGCGCTGGCGCAGTCTTTGGAGGCCAAAGTTCAGCGTTTGGAGGAGGAGAACAAGGCCCTCCAGACTGAGGTGAAGAAGCTACAAGGGGAAGTAGCATTCTCGTGGCAGCTCGGGAAAGTGGAGTTCCTGCAGTCCAAAGTGTTTGACTGCCTATGCTCAGGGAGAGCCTCTATCTTCTTTGAACAGGGTTTCAATGGGTTCCTGGCTCAGTTCAGGGCCAATGACTATTCTGAAGAAGAGCACCCAACCTCTTTCCTCGATGTTGAGCAAGCTCTGGCGGAAATGCCCGAGGATTCTGAAGGGAAAAGCTTGGGTTCAGAGGAAGCCCCCCGTCTCGATGTCTTTTTACTTCGATCCTTTTGTACTTATCTTGATGATGAATAGAATCAACCATTTAACTTTTACTTCTGTCTGTTTTACTTCAAGCATTGTCGTATATCTCCTTTTACTGAGTGTGATACAGATTGACCCGAATGTTGGATCTGTTTTGACAGATCCTAATTAAGTTTTGATTTACACAAAACCTTAAATCAACGATGCATGTTCTAACAATTCTCTCCCTTTTTGTGGGAATCAAAAAGAGAGTGAACTGCTGGACTTCCCGATTTAAAACAAAAGCTCTCCCTACACTGTTACAGCAAAAACAATGTAACAGCAGGAGTTTTAATCTTTGAAAAACAAAACAGCTTTGGGAAGCACCATATGCAACAGTATATGATTTTCAAAAGCTAAACTGATGCATAACTCAAAATAGTTAAAGACAGAAACGCCACTCTCCCTGTCTTTTACAATCATGAGCTCAAATCATTTCAAAATCAAAATTTTGCATCAGCTGGAATCCGCAAAACAGACCGATTTAAAAACACATCAGAGCATACAAATATTTCAAATAACACATGCTACTGAGTTACTCAAAATTATGAAGAACCAGTACAGAGAACAGCTCAGATTTTTCCTTCTTCTATCTCGCCCCATGTGCTTGTCACTGAGCCTCGCTCCAAGTGATCTTACAGCACAACGAAAATAGAAGCTTGGCATCTGTCCGAGACTCGCGCATCCCGACAGTTCATCAAGCGAAAAACCGGTTCTATATTCAAACAAATCTGGCCTTCACAAAATAAGTTTCTCAAAACATTTAAAACATTAAAAACATAGCACATGTGTTTTAAAATCAGTGCTCGTTCAAGAACAAACCTGCTCTGATACCACTTGTTGGTCCGATAATAATTAAGGATCACTAAGAGATCAGCAACAAGTGCGCTTTGTTAAAAAAAACTTTAAAATTTTGCTCGCTGCTGATACAAACTTGAGCTGCAATAGCACGTTGTTCTTGAATATCTAAAATCACAAGAGCACCGGAAACAGATCTGGTATGATTTAAAAATTATGCGGAAAATACCAGAACTGAATCCTATATTTTAAAACAACTCTAACAGATTTATGTACAACATAAATCTGTTCAAGACTTGTGCGCTTGTGTGCTGCTGAAATGCGATGCTAAGTAAATAGTCTGCTGAAATGCGTGCGTGCTGATTTATGCTTATGCGTAAGATGCTAAGGTAAATATGCAATACAGAACGCTTAAAGAACACGATACTCAGCAGGTTTGTTTATGGAAGTTCGGATATCAACATCCTACATCTTCCTTTCTTCCACCTCGGAAGGCTCCACTAGAAGATTTGATCTTACAACTGCGTGTACAGACCCAATCCCACAACCAGCAGCTGTGAGAACTCCTAGACTCCACAAATGCACAACAGCCGCAACTGTGTGACTGACTACATACACAAGAGTTTTACGTCTTCATGCTTGGACGGGAACTGTGAACATATTTCGAGATTCATTCACATATAGATGTGAATGAATCCGGGTGTGTGAGATTGATACATTGTAGCTCTCAAACTCTCTGTTTTTCTCACACACGAGGGACATGCTCTAAATAAGCTAGTCTAGACTCAGCAATCAACACTCGTGAAAGCTCCTCTCTAATGGCGGTCGATTGCTTCGTCTATCTCTTCATTTTCCCTCTGTTGGTGCACTGTGCAATTGACTTAATCTTTGCGATAGCTTCACAGTGACCAACCTCTATAATTCACGCACGCTTCTTCAATTTGCGTCGCCTCGAATATATAGCCTCTGTAGAATTTCTTCCGTTGGATAGCTTCCAAAACTGTTCTGCGCTTCATATGGCTATCTTGTCTTCTTTCAATTTTAGTGCAACGCTCCTCTGTAAAGTACCGACAAGGGAACAGTACTTGTGTCCTTTTCTTTTGCAGGCTTCTTGTCGCTTTCTTCATTTGAATTGAGCTCAGCAGTTGACATCCATCTATGATAACTATTCGTAAGTTGTCAACTGCTTCGCTGCTGAATCATCATTACGACTGCTGCGCTTTGCTACTTCTTCGATTCTTTGCGTCTGGATTTCCTGCGACTGGACACTGTAGCTCGCGACTGAATATATAGCAACAGCTGAAACAAATAAGCTCTCGACTGGATGTTGTTGTTGCTTGCGTCTGATTCATCAAAAGCTTCGCCTGAATCTTCTTCAACAATAATAGATTTATCTTCTTGCGTCTGGTTGCTCAAAACACTGCGTCTGGAAATCTTTGCGTTGCGACTGGATCCGCTGTAGCTTCGACTGCTGAAATAACAACGCAAAGTCTTCCTGCTGAATGATTAGCGCAAGAGCAAAACGCTGTCGTATCAACTTATGTAAACGACATCGTTTTGCAATCACTATCTTCAAATACTATCTGCTGATGAACAGTAGCTTGCGACTGAATATCTCCTCTACGACGTCGCTTCCTCTTGCGTCTGGAATTCATCTTGCGACTGGATGACGTCACCGATGACGTCATCAACATTAATCCATCTGCTGAATCTCAACACGACGTCGCTTCAGCTTTTGCGCTTCACTTCATCTGCTGATTCTCAACACGACGTCGCTTCGACATCAAGGCTGATGTCATCACAACTCATTCCAAGTCTAGCGCATCTC
>KQ988476.1:41516-82632 GCA_001598015.1 Dorcoceras hygrometricum | reverse complement strand
GACACTTAGAAATATTTTTGAACCAGCCATATCTTATCTCTTCTTCTCCAAACCCTCGTCGAACTACTGTTCACCGAGACATTTCTTCCCTAGATTTTCCTTCGCATCCAGCCTTTGTTTTTGGAGATCTTTGTGGCGCTGAATTCCCCTTGCTTAGCTCTTTCGTTTGCTACCCATTTGAGTAGTTGAATTTCGCTGGAGGTGGAAACGCGAAGCTGCTGGACTTCGAAGCTTTTGAGGAAAGTCTGTGCGTGCGTTCTTCTGCTAGCGTGAGCTTTTGGGTGAGCAATTCTTGTGGTTTGAGCTCGGTTTTCAGAGTCTAAGTCTGCGTAGAAGTGTAGAATTTGGATTAGCTTCTGGCAGTAGGTTTAGCGTGATTATGATTAAGAATTGAGCTAAGATATTAGCTGTGTTGTAACAGATTTCAGCTTCCAGGAAGTGTCCTGCTGCGTGATTTGAGCCAGGAGGAGTTTGTAGGTAATTCTAAGGAGGAAAGGTACGAATTGAGCAGCTCTTAGCAGCTTGAGCGTGAGCATGTCTGTTCTTCGATGTTGTGAACTGCTGCTATATGAATTACGTGATCTTAGATGAGGAAATTGATTGTGTTCTGTTCTGTTTCATGTCTTGTACACAGTATGCATAGATTATTGAAATTGAACATCATTCATTGCATACATCTTGAGCCTTTGACAGATTGATTTGATTACCTGATTGGGTGGCACGTTGTGACTGGCCGACTGTTGAGTCGTGCCCGAAAAGTCCAACGCTATCGTCGGAGTGGTGACTACCGGATTCGAGTGTCTACCACCGAGCTGTGATGGGTTGACGGGCCCCGATGATCACGGACCGATGATTTCCCGGTTGATAGACCGTGGTATAGAGGCTTGATTTGAGTTTCCAGTTGATAGACTGGTCTAGCTATCCGATTTCTTGATAGCCCTCATGCATTCTTAGCATTGATTTGTAGCATGTTGCATGTTTATCTGCTTTGATAGCTCTTCGTACTGAGGCTTGACCTCGTATTTGTTTCGTGCTTTGTCTTGCTGGGTCTGCGTGCCCATTTGCAGGAGCTTTAGGTAACCAAGCTGGGCAGAGTGGAAGTTCAGCTGGTCGATCCCCGCGTCCTTGAGTCCCAGTCTATATATGATATGTATTGAACCGGGGGATGCCCCGTGTTATCTTGTATTGGGGATCTGTTTTGATTGATATACTTGTTGTGTTGGAATTGAATCAACTCGTATTTTATTATTGCTATTTTGAATGTATGATTTGAAGTTCAGGCCCATATTATTTCGAAAAATTTTTAAGCCCTGACTTTAAGCTTCCGTGATTATGCGCTTCTTATGTGTTAATTGTTAGTAATTAGCACGGGGCCTGACAATACCAGTTTTGAGCTTTAGATCGACGAGTTGAGGGTGAAGTAGTTGCAGGTTCGAGCATCTTTGCGATTGTTGTCCAGTAGTTCTTTCATTCTTGAGTAGCATCTAAGCTTCGATTAGAGCTGGATAGCGCTCTGTTGAGTTTAGGTAGTTGTTTTAGGCTACGAGGCTTTAGGTCGTAAGCTGTATGAGCTTTGATGTGAGCTGATTGTTAGATGCTTTGACAGATTAAGCAGCTTCTGTTGAGTTCGTCGAGAGCTGTTGGGACAGTAAACCTGAGCGGGTTGTTGGTGCTCTATCTTCGTAAGATCTGTTGAGGTAGAAGCTGTTTTGAGGTACATATTTGAGATTATTTAAACAGCTTTGGCATAAGCATGATAATATTTCCAGCGTTGATCTGAATGTTGTGACTGAGTGTTTACGTGAACAGATTTTCCTGACTATGATTTGATTATCTGTTCTTTTTACGTATGATTTATGTATGTTTGTGAATTGATATTGTTTGGCATTCATGCATACATATTGAGCCTGAATTTTATTAATGCATGATTCGAGCTAGCAATGTGATTGGCCGACTGAGTTGTCGCGCCTGAAAGGTCCACTGCTATCATCGAGGTGGTGGCAGGCTGAGTTGTCATGCCCAAAGACCATTGTCATGGCCATGAGGGAATCAAATGACCTCAACAAGCTTGAACTCTATGACCTATTTGCAGATCTTAAAACTTATGAGTTCGAGCTATTGAACCAATCAGAAGAGGAAGCTTCAAATTCTCAACCCGTGAAAGCCTTAGCTGCTACATAGGACAAGCATCATAAAAAAGGAGAGCAGTTGAGCAATGATGCAATGTACCTCTTCGTAAAGAAGTTTGGGAAATTCATGAGAAAAACTTCCTCCCCTTATTTTTCAAATAAAATTCATAAACATGAACAATATTCTACTGAATATAAGCCGACTGAGTTGTCGCGCCTGAAAGGTCCACTGCTATCATCGAGGTGGTGGCAGGCTGAGTTGTCATGCCCAAAGACCATTGTCATGGCCATGAGGGAATCAAATGACCTCAACAAGCTTGAACTCTATGACCTATTTGCAAATCTTAAAACTTATGAGTTCGAGCTATTGAACCAATCAGAAGAGGAAGCTTCAAAATCTCAACCCGTGAAAGTCTTAGCTGCTACATAGGACAAGCGTCATAAAAAAGCAGAGCAGTTGAGCAATGATGCAATGTACCTCTTCGTAAAGAAGTTTGGGAAATTCATGAGAAAAACTTCCTCCCCTTATTTTTCAAATAAAATTCATAAACATGAACAATATTCTAATGAATATAAGTGCTTTAATTGTGACAGATCAGGACACTTCGCCACTGACTTCATTAGGCCAAAGAGACTTTACAAGAATTCATCAGACAGTAGGCATGATAGAGGCAGTAGAAGACCTTCAGGAAAAATAAAGACCGCAAAGTGCTTGTTTTTGTGGAGAAACAGAAAAATGGGCGGATTCTGAATCATAATCAAATACCTCAAGCAGCTCATCCAGTGAGAGTGAGCAAGGAGAAGTACACTGTCTCATGGCAGATGACGATGATGAGTTATTTGACTTCTCTAACATTGAATTTACACGTGAGGACCTCGTATCTGTACTAAAAAAATGGTCCATGATCATTTGAGGAGGTTAAAACTGAAAGAGAAAGTCAAAAAGATAGCACAGGCGATCCGAGATGCTCACAGCTTGGAAAGCTTGACAGCCTTTGAGGCTGATTAAGTAAGCTCAGAGCTGAAAAATGATTTCTGAAAAAAATTCCGATGAGATCACATCTGAAATCATAAAATTAAATCAAGTATTAAACTCATGGACAAAGTCTTCTGTTTCTTTGAGCAAGGTGCATGAGGCCCAGAAGCCACTGGATGATAAAATTGGCAGTCTTCATCAAGGAAGCAATCAGCTCAGGTGAAACACATACTCAATCAG
The DNA here is from genome assembly GCA_001598015.1 of Dorcoceras hygrometricum. Lineage (NCBI taxonomy): Eukaryota > Viridiplantae > Streptophyta > Magnoliopsida > Lamiales > Gesneriaceae > Dorcoceras > Dorcoceras hygrometricum. Next base: position 79,287 of record KQ988476.1, on the reverse strand, counting down.
ATCTGGTGTATGACAAAATCAAGAAAATTAATTTTTTCAAAGAAAATGTGATACATGAAACAACTGAATCGGTCAAATATGATGACCAGAGCGCAAGTAAGCCGAATCAGAAAGGCAAGCATGGTATAAGTTATGCACCTGAGAACACTAAGCCCAGCTGACTAAAGAACAATGTGGACAAGAACTAAGTGAAATCTGGTCCATAGTAGTCTGATCTTAACTAGAAAAGGTGTGGTTCAAATACAGTGAGAAAGCATAAACGAAATGGTCAGATGAGACACGATCTGAATGGTAAAAATATGAAACCATGATTCAAACGATCACGCACAAATTCAGCACACACCCTGCTGGACACTGAAAGAACTATTAAATTAATTCAATTATGGGTCCAGAAAGGGTTAATCCAATCTGGACCCATGTGAGGACTGTAGTTAGCCGAGGTCATTAATGGCTTAATCAGTCCAGATTAGTAGCTAACTAATCGTGTTGTTTCCAGAGAGGAGAGGATTGGCTATGGAGGATAGGCTCAGATGCAAGTTGATCCTATAGTTCATGCTAAACTGGTGATGTAGGAAGCTGCCTCGGGTTACAGTTTAGATAAACAACGGTGTATTATGGTATGGTGTTCTGTGCTGATCAAAGGAGTGCAAGCTGAGTTGTGTTTGCTAGAGAGTTGTACCCTTGCGGAGTGTGCTGAATGCTTGAGAGATCAGGCTTAGAAGCGTGCTGGGTAATTACGCGAGCTGGACGAGATCGGGTGCAAGCTAGCAGATTAACATATGTTGTGTGGAGCCGTGCTGAGTTCAAGAGCTGAGCTGCTACTGTAGTAGCGTGAATTCATCCAGTGCAGCGCTCTGAGCTGATGTCAGTTTTGGAGGCAGCGTCGTGAGCTGAGTTGACCCTTGAGAGCTGGGTTGACCATCGTGAGCTGGATGAGATAGTAAAAGTTGAATGGAGCATCACAAGCTGATCTGAGGGGTGAGTACTGAGTTGAGTACTCTAGGTTGATCTACGTACTATTAGTTGAGAAGAGAGTACGCGACCTGAACTAGTTGGAGTAAGCTGAACGGTGTAAGCTGGGCTTTTATAGTGCTGTAGACCGTGAGCTGAGCTGAAGGCTCTATGCTGGTCTCATATTGCGAGTGTGGTGCAGTGTCGTTTAGAGGTATTAACTTAGGCATAAGCTGGTAATAACGTCCCGTGTAGACCTGAGCTGTTCGTGGTCTTCTGCTCAGGCAAGAGCTATCCGTAGTTATCAGTCAGGACGAAAGCTGTCTTTGGTTCTGGATTTGGCGAGAACGGCTCTATACATGTAAGCTGGCTAGTGCATGATCTGGCCTATTGCTGCAAACTGAGTGTATCGCGAGGTGTTTTGCTATTGTAAGCTGGATAGAGCATCCTGAGCTGTTTGATACGGTGCGATCTGACCTGAGGTTGCGCAAACTGTTTGTGCGGTCAGATTTGGGGCGAAAGAGGTTGAGTTTGGCATGGATCAGATCAAGCGCGCGCTGATCTGAGTGGAATAGGTCTGAGCTGAATTTCTTGGTTGTGTTGATAAAGTTTTCTGCTGCGAGATATTTTGGGAAAACAGCGTAGAGGCGAACAACTTTGGGATTTTACTGTTTGAGTGTAAGCTGGATTCAGCTAAGGGAATTTTGGGGTGCCTTGAATTGAGGAATTAGATTACGAGCAATGTGCTGTGCTGGTTAGTGAAATCAGCTTTGGCGTGAGTTGATTGTGAGGACTAGAAATTTATTAATTGGTGATTAACGAAATAATCAGATCTGGATAATGATTAACCAAGGAAATGTTAACCCTCGGGTTTTCAGATTTGAAGGAAGTGGTTTTTCTGTTGGTGCGTTTTGGATTTACAGATTTGAGGTAGAACAGATCAGATCTGGACTGTTGGTCGCTATCGGGTGGCTTGGAACAGATCCGAGTGGCGTAAGTGGATTTGAGAAGATCGTACTCGAGTGTAATCTGTTTTGTTTTATTGCTCTTGAGTTGAGTGTTGTCGGGAATTGATGTCTGGAAGACATCAGATTTGAGGTGTACCTCTTGGAGAAGGTAAGTCATTAGGATTCCCGCGTGATTGCTTGCAAGAATCAGATTTGAGATGCTCTAGAGACTCTGAGCTGAGGGAACAGATTTAAGTAGTGGAATCTAGAGTTGGAGTTTATGCGACGTCGTATCGTGTTATCAGATTTGACGTTAGTTGAGTGAAATCTGTTCAGTGTGAGTGAGCAGATCTGCGCGTTTATTCGGAGAAGTATAGTGTTGGTCAACGGTACTGTGTGGACCAGTCCGGTTAGTGGGTGTAGACCGGTGCGGTTTAATGATTTCAGATTTGACAAAATCTGGATGAGTGAGCGAGCCTTGGTCGCGAGATCTGTTGTTTGGAGCGGGACTTCAACGCGACGTCATTTGGTGATTTCGCGCGACTATAGCGTAGCTGAGTCAGATCTGAGTTAGCGGTAAGATTTGAGATGGCGCACAGATCTGAGGTAGCGTCCAGATTTGAGAGATTGACTTTCACTGTATCTTTGACTAGGAGATTTAAATATAAGTGTCGAGCAACACTTAGTCGATTTCGAACCCGATATTTCTTATCTTCTTCCCGAGAGCTTCACGAACCCTTACTGTTCATCGAACCCTATTTCTTGAGATTGCCGTCGATTTACGCCGCTATTTGGAGCAAGGTTGGTGGCGCTAAGCTCGTATTTCTTAGAGATTTCGGTTGATACCAGTTTTGAGCTTTAGATCGACGAGTTGAGGGCGAAGTAGTTGCAGGTTCGAGCATCTTTGCGATTGTTTTCCAGTAGTTCTTTCATTCTTGAGTAGCATCTAAGCTTCGATTAGAGCTGGATAGCGCTCTGTTGAGTTGAGGTAGTTGTTTTAGGCTACGCGGCTTTAGGTCGTAAGCTGTATGAGCTTTGATGTGAGCTGATTGTTAGATGCTTTGACAGATTTGAGCTTTTAAGCAGCTTCTGTTGAGTTCGTCGAGAGCTGTTGGGACAGTAAACCTGAGCGGGTTGTTGGGGCTCTATCTTCGTAAGATCTGTTGAGGTAGAAGCTGTTTTGAGGTACATATTTGAGATTATTTTAACAGCTTTGGCATAAGCATGATAATATTTCCAGCGTTGATCTGAATGTTGTGACTGAGTGTTTACGTGAACAGATTTTCCTGACTGTGATTTGATTATCTGTTCTTTTTACGTATGATTTATGTATGTTTGTGAATTGATATTGTTTGGCATTCATGCATACATATTGAGCCTGAATTTTATTAATGCATGAGTCGAGCTAGCAATGTGATTGGCTCGAGGTTTTTTGCTATTGTAAGCTGGATAGAGCATCCTGAGCTGTTTGATACGGTGCGATCTGACCTGAGGTTGCGCAAACTGTTTGTGCGGTCAGATTTGGGGCGAAAGCGGTTGAGTTTGGCATGGATCAGATCAGGCGCGCGCTGATCTGAGTGGAATAGGTCTGAGCTGAATTTCTTGGTTGTGTTGATAATGTTTTCTGCTGCGAGATATTTTGGGAAAACAGCGTAGTGGCGAACAACTTTGGGATTTTACTGTTTGAGTGTAAGCTGGATTCAGCTAAGGGAACTTTCGGGTACCTTGAATTGAGGAATTAGATTACGAGCAATGTGCTGTGCTGGTTAGTGAAATCAGCTTTGGCGTGAGTTGATTGTGAGGACTAGAAATTTATTAATTGGTGATTAACGAAATAATCAGATCTGGATAATGATTAACCAAGGAAATGTTAACCCTCGGGTTTTCAGATTTGAAGGAAGTGGTTTTTCTGTTGGTGCGTTTTGGATTTACAGATTTGAGGTAGAACAGATCAGATCTGGACTGTTGGTCGCTATCGGGTGGCTTGGAACAGATCCGAGGGGCGTAAGTGGATTTGAGAAGATCGTACTCGAGTGTAATCTGTTTTGTTTTATTGCGCTTGAGTTGAGTGTTGTCGGGAATTGATGTCTGGAAGACATCAGATTTGAGGTGTACCTCTTGGAGAAGGTAAGTCATTAGGATTCCCGCGTGATTGCTTGCAAGAATCAGATTTGAGATGCTCTAGAGACTCTGAGCTGAGGGAACAGATTTAAGTAGTGGAATCTAGAGTTGGAGTTTATGCGACGTCGTATCGTGTTATCAGATTTGACATTAGTTGAGTGAAATCTGTTCAGTGGGAGTGAGCAGATCTGCACGTTTATTCGGAGAAGTAAAGTGTTGGTCAACGGTACTGTGTGGACCAGTCCGGTTAGTGGGTGTAGACCGGTGCGGTTTAATGATTTCAGATTTGACAAAATCTGGATGAGTGAGCGAGCCTTGGTCGCGAGATCTGTTGTTTGGAGCGGACTTCAACGCGACGTAATTTGGTGATTTCGCGCGACGATAGCGTAGCTGAGTCAGATCTGAGTTAGCGGTAAGATTTGAGATGGCGCACAGATCTGAGGTAGCGTCCAGATTTGAGAGATTGACTTTCACTGTATCTTTGACTAGGAGATTTAAATATAAGTGTCGAGCAACACTTAGTCGATTTCGAACCCGATATTTCTTATCTTCTTCCCGAGAGCTTCACGAACCCTTACTGTTCATCGAACCCTATTTCTTGAGATTGCCGTCGATTTACGCCGCTATTTAGTAGTTGTTTTAGGCTACGCGGCTTTAGGTCGTAAGCTGTATGAGCTTTGATGTGAGCTGATTGTTAGATGCTTTGACAGATTTGAGCTTTTAAGCAGCTTCTGTTGAGTTCGTCGAGAGCTGTTGGGACAGTAAACCTGAGCGGGTTGTTGGTGCTCTATCTTCGTAAGATCTGTTGAGGTAGAAGCTTTTTTGAGGTACATATTTGAGCTTATTTAAACAGACATAAGCATGATAATATTTCCAGCGTTGATCTGAATGTTGTGACTGAGTGTTTACGTGAACAGATTTTCCTGACTGTGATTTGATTATCTGTTCTTTTTACGTATGATTTATGTATGTTTGTGAATTGATATTGTTTGGCATTCATGCATACATATTGAGCCTGAATTTTATTAATGCATGAGTCGAGCTAGCAATGTGATTGGCCGACTGAGTTGTCGCGCCTGAAAGGTCCACTGCTATCATCGAGGTGGTGGCAGGCTGAGTTGTCATGCTCAAAGACCACTGAGCTGTGTTGGTCGAATGTGTGTCATTCCTGAAGATCACGGATCGATGATTTCTATCGGCTGATTGGCTGTGTGTGGTGTTGAGGCTCCTCTGATTTTCCAGCTGAGTTGTTGGCCTTGATTACCGATGTTCTTTGGTACCCTCATGCATATCATGACTTGAAATTTTGCATGTTTTATGAATTGTTGTTTTATGAGTGATTTTCGTACTGAGGTTTGACCTCGTTTCTTTTCCCTGTTTTTGGGCTGCTTTGGTCTGTGTTGGCCTTTGCACGATCTTCAGGTAACCCAGATGGAAAGAGTGGAGCGTCAGCTGGTAGATCCCCATTTTGAGTCCCAGTTATATTTATACTATGTATTGAACCAAGGGATGCCCTGCGTGAATAATGTATTTGGGGATCTGTATTGGATGCATATTTACTTGTGTTTTGATGATTGTTGGATTTTTGAGTTAAAATCCTTATTTTAAGTATGCTTGTATTTTGAAGAGATGATTTTATGTTCAGGCCCAAAACGAAAACTTTTATCCATATTTTAATGCTTCCACAATATTTGTGATGAATTGATTAATTAATCTGTGATTAACGCATCGGGCCTGAAATTTTGGTATCAGAACTTAAATTGGGATAAGCTCGATTTATTTTTCCATCACACTCGAGTCTAGGCACATAGTTGAGCTTTTGATTTTGATTGACTTTGTGATTTGTGCGATTTTGTATCTGCCTCTATGTTATATCTGCTGGTTGTTCTTACCTCTGAGTTTTGATAGATTCCTCCGAGGAGAGGTAGGAGTAGGATTGCTAGGCAGGTAGATGGGGAGTCTAGAGCCCCGAGCAATGATGAGGATGTTGAGCAGCAGAGTATACCTTTGCGTCGTCGTGCTAGACAGACAGAGGTAGACGATGTGACTAGACAGATTGGCGAGATGGAGCTAGTTCTTGCTAGGTTCCAGAGGATGAATCCCCCGACGTTTACTGGTGCCGAGGGTGGTCTGATGGCGGAAGGCTGGTTAGAGCATATGGAAGAGTTGTTTGACATGGTGGAGTACTCTCCGGAGAGGAGACTAAAGTTAGCCGTTTTGCAGTTGAGGGAGCACGCTCAACGCTGGTGGAAAGGTACTTCCCGAGTCATGAGAGAGAGTGGGAATTTGATTTCTTGGGAGAGCTTCTGTGCCGCGTTTCGACAGGAGTGTACCCCTGAGTCCTTTTACAACAACCTAGAGCGGGAGTTCGATAACCTGAAGCAAGGGAACTTGAGGGTAGCTGAGTATGCTAGACAGTTTTCCTCACTTCTGTCGCATCTTCCCCATGTTGCTAACCAGGAGAGGACGAAGAGGAACAAGTTTCTGAGGGGTTTGAGGCCTGAATTGTTCAGTATGGTGTTAGCTGGTTATCCTACGACTTATGCTGAGGCCGTGGATAGAGCGGTGGACATTGAGGAGAGTCTGTTGGAAGCACAGAATCAGGTTCAGCCGACAGCTGTATGCATCTTTCAACCTGCGCTAGAGGTGACACAACCATTCCAGCCTCCTCAAACGTCGCAGCAATCGAATCGCCAGAAGTTCAAGCCTCAAGGTAAACAGTTTAATAGACGGTCGAATTCGAGTTCGTTTGGTTCTGTTAGTTCTGGTGGCAGTGGATCATAAAGTGTGACGTGTGGACAGTGCGGAGGTAGACATATGACTTCGCAGTGCCGTGGAGTTCGGGGTCTTTTCCATCAGTGTGGCCAACCGGGACATTTCGTTAGAGTGTGTCCTTTGATGGGTGGACAATCCTTGAGTCAGTCGCAACAAGGTTCTGCTGGTGGATCTTCGCAGAGACCGCAACCTTTTGTTAGTCCCAACGACCTGGATTCCAACCCCGTGAACCATCTAGGTAAGGAGGATCTTTGAGACCTCAGTTTCCGAGACCGAAGCAAGCTCAGGTGAATGCCTTGACGAGAGATCAAGTTGATGAGATGCCTGGGGGAGTGATTGCAGGTACTTGTACTATCTTTGATTTTCCTGCACGAGTTTTATTTGATACTGGAGCATCACACTCCTTTATATCTGATCTATATGTATATGAGTGTGGGTTGAGTTTCCCCACTGTGTGATGTTGTCTCTGTATCTACCTCTGATGGCGTGAGTTTGTTGTCCCGTGAGGTGGTGTTGGATTGTGTGATTAGATTTGATGAGAAGGTGTTAGTGACTAATTTGATTTCTCTGGAGATTAGATATTTTGACTGCATCTTGGGTATGGATGTGTTGTCGGATTATAGAGCGACTGTTGATTGTTTCCATGGCGTAGTAAGGTTTAGACCTCGATTTGGTGAGAAATGGAATTTTTATGGTGCTGATTCGTGACCTAAGATTCCGCTAGTGTCTGCCATGGAGATGTTTAGCTTGTTTTCGCTAGAGAATTCAGGGTTTATGATCTATGCCTTGGATGTTTCCCATGAACCGAGGATAGGGTTGAGTGATGTCCCTATTGCTCGAGAGTTCCCAGAAGTTTTCCCAGATGAGATTCCTGGATTTCCTCAGAGAAGAGAGATTGACTTCAACATAGAGTTGGTGCCAGGGACAGCCTCGATTTCTAGAGCTCCGTATCGGTTGACGCAAGCTGAGCTGAAGGAACTGAAGGATCAGCTGCGTGATCTTTTGGAGAAAGGCTTCATCACACCGAGTATGTCGCCTTGGAGAGCTCCGATTCTTTTTGTGAAGAAGAAGGATGGATCTATGAGGATGTGTGTGGATTTTCAACAGTTGAATAAAGCAACGACTAATAATAAGTACCCGTTTCCGAGAATCGATGATCTGTTTGATCAACTGCAGGGATCGGCAGTATACTCCAAGATCTATCTGTGATCTGGTTATCATCAGTTGCGGATTAGAGATGCTGATGTGGCGAAGACGGCTTTCAGGACGATATACGGGCATTATGGGTTTCTTGTGGTGCCGTTCGGATTGACGAATGCTTATGCTGTCTTCATGGATTTGATGAATCACATCTTTAGCGAGTATATCAATCGTTTCGTGATTGTCTTCATAGATGACATTCTTGTGTACTCGAGGAACTATAGAGAGCATAAAGAGCACTTGAGACTGGTGTTGCAGAAACTGAGAGACTCACAGCTTTATACGAAGTTCAGCAAGTGTGAATTATGGCTGGATAAGGTAATCTTTTTGGGTCATGTCATTTTTGCAGAAGGTATTTCTGTGGATCCGAGTAAGGTCGAAGCAGTTCTTAACTTGGAGCGACCTAGAAATGTTTCGGAGATCCGTAGTTTCTTAGGTTTGGCGGGTTACTATAGACGTTTCATCGAGAAGTTTTCTTTGATAGCCAAGCCGATGATGCAGTTGACCCAGAAAAATAGGAAGTTTATTTGGATAGACGAGTGTGAGTCGAGTTTCCAGTTGCTTAAGGAGAAGTTGACTACTGCTCCTGTGTCGGCTTTGCCTTCGGGTTCTGGAGGTTTCGTTGTCTGCTCCGATGCTTCTCTAAGTGGTTTGGGTTGTGTTTTGATGCATAACAGGCGAGTGATAGCTTATGTGTGTCGACAGTTGAAACCCCATGAGACGAGATACCCCGTTCATGATCTAGAATTGGCTGCCATTGTTTTTTCCTTGAAAATTTGGCATCATTATCTGTATGGTGAGCAATTTGTGGTGTACACGGACCACAAGAGTTTGAAGTATATTTTCACTCAGTCAGATCTGAATATGAGGCAACGTCGTTGGATGGAGTTGCTCAAAGATTTTGAATGTGAGATTCAATATCAGCCTGGGCGGATGAACTTAGTAGCCGATGCTTTGAGTAGGAAAGCCCAACCTGCGATGTTTACGTCGATGAGTATATCCAAAGTCCATGAGGATTTGGGGACTTCTGGATGGTCTTTTCAGCCAGATGATCAGTACTTCGTGGTTTCTTCTCTTCAGGTTGAACCACAGATTGTTGCAGACATTAGAGAAGCACAGAGGACTGACCCGTATATTCATGAGTTGAAGATTAAGGCCCAGAATTATAGGACCGAGCGCTTGCCGCTTTACCAAAAGCTATAGCTGGTGGTAACGGTGCAACTCCAATATTTTAAACAGTATAGCAACACAAGCGCCAATATTCGATCGCTCTACCTAGCAGGGGCAATTATTGCACTCCAACAATCCCCCTCCCAATAATTGCACTCCTTGAAATCAATGGGAATCGAACCCGTGACCTTGGCTCTGATACCAATTGTAGGACCGAGCGCTTGACCGCTTTACCAAAAGCTATAGCTGGTGGTAACGGTGCAACTCAAAACTTTTAAACCGTATATCAACACAAGCGCCACGGTTCGATCGCTCTACCTAGCAGGGGCAATTATTGCACTCCAACAAGAATGGTCAGTCGGAAGATTTTTCTGTTGCTTTTGATGGATGTCTGAGATTCCGAGTGTCAGGCCCCGTGCTAATCGACAAAGATTAACAATACAATTAAGCACATAATCGTGGAAGCATAAAATAGGGCTTAAAAATTTTCCAAAGTATTGGGCATGAACAATAAAATCATCATTCAAAATATTCATACTCAAAATAAGATTTACTCCCAATCCAACAACAAACAGGTAATCAAATAAACTCAAAATAACAGATCTCCAAAAATACATAGAAACCCAGGGTATCCCCTGATTCAATACATAATACAGTACACTGGGACTCAACCAAGCGGGGATCTACTAGCTGAAGCTCCACTCTACCCAGCCAGATTACCTGTGGCTCTTGCAATGGGTAACACAGACCCAAGAACACAAAGCAGGAAAAGAAGTACGAGGTCAAACCTCAGTACGAAGAGAACTAAGACAACAACAACTCATAAACATGAAGAATATCAAAACATGAATGCATGAGGGATGTCAAATAATCGGTCAATCTAGGCCAATGAGTCAGCTGGCAAATCAAAGGCGAGCCTCTATACCACGCACAACCAATCAGCCGGTGGAAATCATCGGTCCGTGATCTTCAGGGCTGGCCACTCAATTACCCATCACAGCTCGGTATTCAGACACGAAGACTCAGTCGGTCACCATTCCGATGATAGCGTTGGACCTTTCAGGCACGACACATATGTCTGCCGATTACAACGTGGCTCTTAATCAGGTTTCAATCGATCAACATGTTCAATATGTATGCATGTATGCCATGAAATTCAAATCTGATTTCAACATGCACAATTTACGTAAAACAGAACATATAATTCAAGCAATGATCCAAACCTGTTTCACGTAAAACACAGAATACACAGAACACCATTCATGCTCCAAAATACTACACGCTTATTCCAAAGCTGTAATCATAATCTCAATTCGTACCTTTGATCTCAGTTTCTACCTCAACAGATCTCACTAGGGCACGGCAACCTCAGCCTGCTCAAACCTGCTTCCTCGCTGGTCTCGATAAACACAACAGGAACTGTCTCGGAGCTCAAATCTGTTAAAGAATCTCATAAGTTAGCTCAAATCTGAACTTCTACACCTTACTGCCTTTGGTCAGAACACATATCTGGTTCTACCTATCAACGCAGAGTCTATCAACTAGAACTAAGCTCAAAACAATAAGGAAACACTTACCCAGAAGCTCAAACGAGATAAAGAACTCTCGGGTCAGCTGTCGCAGAAATTCACGAACACTGAAATTCCTTCGTGCTCCTCCTATGAGTCGACTCAGGTCACCTAACTGGTAACAATCGAAAGGGCTAAGGGAGACGAGTTCAGCGCCACCCACCTTGCTCCAAATTATGGTGGAAATCGACGGTATAGTGTTCGGAGAACAGTAAATATCGAAGATTTCACTGGGGAAGACGATAAGAAATGTCGGGTTAAAAAATACGCTAAGTGTTAATCAGCGCTTGCATTTAAATCTTCGAGTCAAAGCCTACAGCGAAAGTAAACACCGACATAAACAGATCTCTACATCAGATCTTAGCACTAAGGCACAAGTTCTCAAATCTGTTCCCAGTGTTAACTCAGATCTGAGTCCTCAGCGCTTACACAAATCTGCCTCGCTAACTCTAACGCGCAACTAATCGAAACGATGGGGTTCTCGCTAACTAGTTAAAACGATGTCGCGCTGCCTCACAGCTGATACAGATCTCAGCACTCATTGCTGCTCACGCTCATCCAGATCTCTCATCAAGTTCTAGCCCTAATACAGTTTGTCAACCCAGAAACGTTGACTAACACGTGGCACCTCTGCGCCAACTCTCACATCTGTGTTCACTCGCTACACAGCACCGTTGACCCACGTTGACATCTGATCACGCCACTAAATAGATCTCATTCACTAGCGCCAAATTTGAAAACTCGATACGACATCGCATTACCTCCTACTCGCGGAAATTCATGCAAACACACAAAGACACATCTGAACATCCAGATCCCGCTCAAATCTGACAATCACCAACCAGTTTCGACAAAATTCCCAAATCTGAAATTCGGTAATCACATCTCCCATGATCAATTCTTAACCAAATCTGGATTAACAACTTAATCATTAATTACCGAGTCTCAATCCTCACATTCTACCTACCTTAAGAGATTTCGTCCTCGAAATCAAAGACAAACACGGGGCAGAATCAATAAAACACCAAAACTAACCAACACAACTCCACCGTCAAAGCTCAAACAGATGAGGCCACTCTTGTCTCATCTTCTCTTCCACTTCCCAGGTAGCTTCCTCTCGGCCATGCTTACTCCATTGAACCATCACCAACGGAATTATCTTATTCCTCCACTGCTTCTCCTTCCTATCAAGAATCTGAACTGGATATTCAACATAGCTGATGGCAGAATCTAGCTCAACTTCAGTAGTCCTCAACACATGGGACGGATCTGGCTCATATTTTCTCAACATTGACACATGAAAAACATCATGTATCGCTGCTAACTCATCAGGTAGCTGCAATATATAAGCCAACTGTCCAATCCTCTCAACAATGTCAAATGGACCAACGAATCTAGGAGCTAACTTGACCTTGAATCTGAACCTCATCACGCTCTTGAAAAGAGAAATCTTAAGGAACACTCGATCCCCAACTTCAAATTCCAGAGGTCGGCGTCTTCTGTTAGCATAGCTAGTGAAGCTATCTTGTGCAGCCTTCATTCTACTTAGAATCAAGGAAAATTAATCTTTCATATGCTGCACAAAATCAGGGGTCAAAAGCTGTTTCTTATCAACTTCTTCCCAGCAGATCGGAGATCTACACTTGCGACCATACAACGCTTCAAATGGAGACATCCCAATAGTCACTTGGTAGCTGTTGTTATAAGAAAACTCAACTAGGGATAGCGAATCCTGCCAGCCACCATCGAAATCCATCACAATTGCTCGCAGCATATCTTCTAAAGTCTGAATTGTTCTCTCAGATTGGACATCTTTCTGGGGATGATAAGCAGTGCTCATTGCCAATCTCGAACCCATAGCTACTTGCAAACTCTTCCAAAATCGAGATGTGAATCTTGGATCTCTGTTAGACACTATCAAAACAGGCACTCCATGCAATCTAACCACATGGTCCATGTACAATCTTGCCATTTTTTTCATCGAACACCTCACGTCATAGGGAATGAAATGGGCTGACATCGAAAGTCTATCAATCACCACCCAAATCGCATTGAATCCCCTACTCGATCGAGGTAAATGAGTCACAAAGTCCATGGCGACGTGCTCCCAATTCCACTGAGGCACTTCTAAACTTTGCAACAATCCCCAGGTCTCATTCTTTTGGCCTTGACCTGCTGACAGTTCAAACATCGAGCAACAAAACCAGAAATGTCACTCTTCATGCCTTCCCACCAATAGCAAAACTTCAGGGCATGATACATCTTTCTCTCACCCGGATACTGGCTACAATGCGCTTCATTCATTATAGTCTCCCTCAAATCAATCAGGTTCGGAACCATTAATCTTCCTCGAAATCTCAAACACCCATCAGAAGCAACAGTAAAATCATCAGACTGACATTTTGAGCCTTAATCTTCAATTCATGGATATAAGGATCAGTCCTCTGTGCCTCTCTGATGTCAGTCACGATCTACGGTTCAACCTGAATAGAAGAAACTATGAAATACTGATCACTCGGTTGAAAGCGCCAACCAGAAGTACCCAACTGCTCGTTACTCTCGAGATACTCAAAGAAGTTAGCATCGCAGGCTAGCCTTTCCTACTCAAAGCATCGGCTACTAAGTTCATCCGCCCAGGCTGATACTGAATCTCACAATCAAAATCCTTGAGCAACTCCATCCAACGACGCTGTCTCATATTTAGATCTGACTGAGTGAAGATATACCTCAAAATCTTGTGGTCGGTGTACACCACAAACTCCTCACCGTACAAATAGTGACGCCAGATCTTCAGGACAAAAACAATCACTGCCAATTCCAAATCATGAATGGGGTATCTCGTCTCATGGGGCTTCAACTGTTGAGACGCATACGCAATCACGTACCCGTTCTGCATCAGAACACATCCCAAACCACTCAGAGAAGCATCGGAGCAAACAACGAAACTTCCAGATCCAGACGGTAAAGCTAGTACAGGAGCATTAGTCAACTTCTCCTTAATTGTCTGAAAACTCGACTCGCACTCGTCAGTCCAAACAAACTTCCTATCTTTCTGAGTCAGCTGCGTCATCGGCCTGGCAATCAAAGAGAACAGCCAATCCCAAGAAACTACAAATCTCGGAAACATTCCTAGGTATCTCCTAGTTAACAACTGCTTCGACCTTACTCGAATCCACAGAAATCCCTTGAGCGGAGATGACATGACCCAAAAAGATTACTCTGTCTAGCCAAAATTCACACTTGCTGAACTTGGCATACAACTGCGAGTCTCTCAACTTCTACAATACCAAACTCAGGTTCTCCTTATGCTCTCTGAAACTCCTCGAATGCACCAAGATGTCATCTATGAAGACAATCACAAATAGATCGATATAATCGCTGAAAACACGATTCATCAAATCCATGAAAATAGCAGGGGCATTCGTCAACTCAAACGGCATCACAAGGAACTCATAATGCCCATATCTCGTCCGGAAAGCTGTCTTCGCTATATCAGCGTCTCTAATTCGCAACTGGTGGTAGGCAGAGCGCAAGTCAATCTTCGAGTATACGGCTGATCCTTGCAACTGATAAAACAAGTCATCAATCCTCGACAACGGATACTTATTCTTGATCGTTGCTTTATTCAACTGCCGGAAATCAACGCACATCCTCATAGACCCATATTTCTTCTTCACAAAAAAAATTGGAGCTCCCCAAGGCGACATACTCGGTCTGATGAAGCCTTTCTCAAGAATATCTCTCAACTGCTCCTTGAGTTCTTTCAACTCAGCTGCCGCCAACCGATATGGAGCTCTAGAAATCGAGGCTATCCTTCGCACCAACTCTATACTGAAATCAATCTCTCTTCTTGGAGGGAATCCAGGAATATCGACTGGAAACACGTCTGGAAACTCTCTGACAATCGGGATATCGCTCAACTCCAAATGCGACTCTTGGGAAACATCGAGCGCATAGATCATGAATCCAGCGTTACCCAGCGATAACAGACTAAACATCTCCATGGCGGAAACCAGTGGAATCTTCGAGCGTGAATCAGCATCGTATAAATCCCACTCCTCTCCCGACTCGGGGCGAAATCTCACCACACCATGAAAACAATCTACAGTAGCCTTATAGCTGGACAGTACATCCATTCCCAAGATGCAATCAAAATCCCTCATCTCCAGCGATATCAAATTCGCCACTATCACATTCTGATCAAGCCGAATCACACAATCCACTACAATCTCTCGGGACAACAACCACACAGCAGCAGGAGTTGACACAGATACCACGTCACACAGTGGGGTAACTCTCAACCCACACTCATGCACAAACCATTCAGAAACAAAGGAGTGTGATGCTCCAGTATCAAACAAAACTCTCGTAGGAAAATCAAAGATAGATCATGTACCTGCGATAACTCCACTAGGTATCTCCTCAGCCTGCTCCCTCGACAAAGCATTCACCTGGGCCTGCTGTGGTCCCGTAAACTGTGGTCTCGAAGGTCCTCCAAACCTAGATGGCTCATGGGGTTGGAATCCAGATCGTTGGGTCGGGACAGGAGGTTGCGGCCTCTGCGAAGAATCACCAGCCGAACTTTGCTGCGAAGGAACCGAAGAATGTCCCCACAACAAAGGACACACTCTCAGAAAGTGTCCAGGCTGCCCACAATTGTGGCAAGTCACCTGA
Source organism: Dorcoceras hygrometricum (assembly GCA_001598015.1). Lineage (NCBI taxonomy): Eukaryota > Viridiplantae > Streptophyta > Magnoliopsida > Lamiales > Gesneriaceae > Dorcoceras > Dorcoceras hygrometricum. Next base: position 63,881 of record KQ988476.1, on the reverse strand, counting down.
ACTCCACGGCACTGTGAAGTCATGTGCTTACCACCGAACTGTCCACAAGACACTCCTCCTGAACCACTTCCACCAGAGCTCACAGAACCAGAGGAACTTGAATTCGACTTTTTCTTGAACTGCTTCCCACGAGGCCTGAACCTCTGACGGTTCGATTGCTGTAAAGTCTGAGGAGATTGAGAAGTATGCATCCCTTCAGGCGCAGGATAGGAACCTCGTCCAACCGTCAACGGAACCTGCGTTGGCGCATCCAACAAACTCTCCTCGATATCAACTGCTCGATCCACAGCCTCAGCATACGTGGATGGGGCACCAACTAACACCAACTGAAACAACTTTGGCCTCAATCCCTTGATGAACTTATTCCTCTTTGTCCGCTCCTGGCTAGCAACGTGAGGGACATACACTAGAAGGGAGGAAAACTGTCTGGAATACTCAGCAACCTTCAAATTGCCTTGCTTGTCGAACTCCCTTTCTCGGTTATTGAAGTACGAATCTGGGGTATACTCCTATCGGAACGCTGCACAGAAGCTCTCCCAAGAAACCAAGGCTCCGATCTCTCTCATCACTCGGGAAGTACCTTTACACCGACGTTGAGCATGCTCTCTCAACTGAAAAATGGCCAACTTCAGTCTCCGTTCCGCGGTGTACTCCAAAGTATCGAACAAGTCCTCCATATGCTCCAACCAGCCTTCAGCCCAAAGACTACCCTCAGCGCCAGTGAACGTAGGGGGATTCGTCCTCTGAAATCGGGCCAAGACTAACTCCATCTCACCTATCTGTCTCGTCACATCCTCCACCTCTGTCTGTCTCTCTCTACGACGCAAAGGGATATTCTGCTGCACATCCTCATCACTCTCTGAAGCTCTAGACTCCTCAGCGGAACGTCTAGCAGTCTTACCTCTACCTGTCCTCGGCGGCATCTAATCAAATCTCAAGGTAAGAATAACAGCAGATAATCACAGAGACAGATATCATATCACACAAGTCACAGAGTCCTCAGCGCCAGTGAACGTAGGGGGATTCGTCCTCTGAAATCGGGCCAAGACTAACTCCATCTCACCTATCTGTCTCGTCACATCCTCCACCTCTGTCTGTCTCTCTCTACGACGCAAAGGGATATTCTGCTGCACATCCTCATCACTCTCTGAAGCTCTAGACTCCTCAGCGGAACGTCTAGCAGTCTTACCTCTACCTGTCCTCGGCGGCATCTAATCAAATCTCAAGGTAAGAATAACAGCAGATAATCACAGAGACAGATATCATATCACACAAGTCACAGAGTCAAGCAAGAAATCAAATCAAAACGCTGTGCCTAGACTCGAGTGTGATCAAAAGAAAACGAGCGTATCCCAGTTTAAGATCTGATACCAAAAATTTCAGGCCCCGTGCTAATCGACAAAGATTAACAATACAATTAAGCACATAATCGCGGAAGCATAAAATGGGGCTTAAAAATTTTCCAAAGTATTGGGCCTGAACAATAAAAATCATCATTCAAAATATTCATACTAAAATAAGATTTACTCCCAATCCAACAACAAACAGGTAATCAAATAAACTCAAAATAACAGATCCCCAAAAATACATAGAAACTCAGGGTATCCCCTGATTCAATACATAATACAGTACACTGGGACTCAACCAAGCGGGGATCTACTAGCTGAAGCTCCACTCTGCCCAACCAGATTACCTGTGGCTGCTGCAATGGGTAACACAGACCCAAGAACATAAAGGCAGGAAAAGAAGTACGAGGTCAAACCCCAGTACGAAGAGCACTAAACAATAGCAACTCATAAACATGCAGAATATCAAACCATGAATGCATGAGGGCTGTCAAAGAATCGGTCAATCTAGGCCAACGAGTCAGGTGGCAAATCAAAGGCGAGCCTCTATACCACGCACAACCAATCAGCTGGTGGAAATCATCGGTCAATGATCTTCAGGGCTGGCCACTCAATTACCCATCACATCTCGGTGGTATTCAGACATGATGACTCAGTCGATCACCACTCCGATGATAGCCTTGGACCTTTCAGGCACGACACATCTGTCTGCCGATCACAACATGGCTGTTAATCAGTTTTCAATCGATCAACAGGCTTAATATGTATGCTTGTATGCCATGAAATTCAAATCTGATTTCAACATGCACAATTTACGTAAAACAGAACATATAATTCAAGCAATGAGCCAAACCTGTTTCATGTAAAACAGAGAACACACAGAACACCATTCATGCTACAAAATACTACACGCTTATGCCAAAGCTGTAATCATAATCTCAATTCGTACCTCTGATCTCAGTGTCTACCTCAACAGATCTCACTAGAGCACGGAAACCTCAGCCTGCTCAAACCTGCTTCCTCGCTGGTCAAACACAGTAGGAATTGTTTGGGAGCTCAAATCTGTTAAAGCATCTCATAACTTAGCTCAAATCTGAACTTCTACACCTTACTGCCTTCGGTCAGAACATATATCTGGTTCTATCTATCAGCGCAGGTTCTATCAACCAGAACTAAGCTCAAAACAGTAAGGAAACACTTACCCAGAAGCTCAAACGAGCTAAATAACTCTTGGGTCAGTTGTCACAGAAATTCACGAACACTGAAATTCCTTCGTGCTCCTCCTACGAGTCAACTCAGGTCGCCTAACTGGTAACAATCGAAAGGGCTAAGGGAGATGAGTTCAGGGCCACTCACCTTGCTCCAAACTATGGTGGAAATCGACGGTAAATCGGATAAATAGTGTTAGGTGAACAGTAACTATCGAGGATTTCACTGGGGAAGACGATAAGAAATGCCGGGTTCGAAAATACGCTAAGTGTTAATCAGCGCTTGCATTTTAATCATCGAGTCAAAGCCTATAGTGAAAGTCAACACCGACATAAACAGATCTCTACATCAGATCTTAGCACTAAGGCACAAGTCCTCAAATCTGTTCCCAGTGTTAACTCAGATCTGAGTCCTCAGCACTCACACAAATCTACCTCGATAACTCTAACACGCGCAAATAATCAAAATGACTTCGTATCAGGGGTTCCCGCTAACTAGTTAAAACGATGTCGTGCTGCCTCACAGCTGATACAGATCTCAGCACTCACTGCTGCTCACGCTCATCCAGATCTCTCATCAGGTTCTAGCGCTAACACAGTTTGTCAACCCAGAAACGTTGACTAACACGTGGCACCTCTGCGCCAACTCTCACATCTGCGTTCACTCGCTACACAGCACCATTGACCCACGTTCCAGATCCCGCTCAAATCTGACAACCACCAACCAGTTTCGAAAAAATTCCCAAATCTGAAATTCGGTATCTCTCATGATCAATTCTTAACCAAATCTGGATTAAAAACTTAATCATTAATTACCGAGTCTCAATCCTCACATCGAGGAATATTGGTTGTTCCGAATTTGATTGATCTGAAGGAAACCATATTGAACGAGGCCCATTGTAGTTGTTACAGTGTGCATCCATGCGAGAAGAATATGTATCATGCTTTGAAGTCTCACTACTGGTGGGAAGGTATGAGGAATGATATTTCTAGATTTGTAGCTCGATGCTTGAATTGCCAACAGGTCAAGGCTGAGAGGATGAGACCAAGTGGATTGCTACAGAGTTTAGAAGTGCCTCAATGAAATTGGGAGCACATCGCCATGGATTTTGTGACTCACTTGCCTCGATCGAATAGGGGATGCGATGCGATTTGGGTGGTGATTGACAGGCTTTCGAAGTCAGCCCATTTCATTCTCTATGATGTGAGATGTTCTATGAAGAAGATGGCTAGACTGTACATCGACCATGTGGTTAGATTTCAATAGTGTCCGATAGAAATCCAAGATTTACTTCCCGATTTTGGAAGAGCTTGCAGGCAGGGATGGGTTCACGATTGGCTATGAGTACAGCTTATCACCCTCAGACAGATGGCCAATCCGAGAGGACCATTCAGATTTTAGAAGACATGTTGCAAGCTGTTGTGTTGGATTTCAGTGGTGGCTGGCAGGATTCTTTATCCTTATTCGAATTTTTGTATAATAACAGCTACCAAGTGACTATTGGGATGGCACCATTTGAGGCTTTGTATGGTCGAAAGTGTAGGTCACCGATCTGCTGGGAAGATATTGGTGAGAAAAAGTTGTCTACTCCTGAATTGTGCAACATATGAAAGATCAGATTGAGTTGATTCGGAGTAGAATGAAAGCTGCACAAGATCTTCATGCGAGTTATGCGAACAAGAGGCGAAGGCCTTTGGAATTTTAGGTTGGCGATCGAGTATTTCTGAAAGTTTCTCCTTTCAAGAGCGTGATGAGATTCAGATTTAAGGGTAAATTAGGTCCTAGATTCGTTGGTCCCTTTGAGATTGTTGAGAGGATTGGGTCTTTGGATTATAGATTGCAGCTGCCTGATGAGTTAGCAGCGATGCATGATGTGTTTCATGTATCTATGTTGAGGAAATATGAGCCAGATCCGTCCCATATGCTGAAGACTAATGAAGTCGAGCTGTATTATACCTTGATCTATGTTGAATATCTAGTGCAGATTCTGGGTAGGAAGGATATGCAGCTGAGGAACAAGACTATTCCGTTGGTGATGATCCAATGGAGCAAGCATGGTAGAGAAGAAGCTATCTGGGAAGTTGAAGAAAAGATGAGACAGGAGTGGCCTCATCTGTTTGAGCGATGACAATAGATTTCTAGGTAAATCTTCTGACTTGTTGATTCGTGCTTTGAGTTGTTTTGTGCTTATGAATTGTGGTTCTGTTAAGCATTAAGTCATGCTGGGCAGATTGTTTGTCTTAGTTTTGGCGATTTATGGTGTTTTCTGTCATTCTGATCTGTTGCTGTAAGTCGATTTCGAGGACGAAATCCATTTCTAGTGGGGGAGAGTGTGAGGACTAGAAATTTATTAATTGGTGATTAACGAAATAATCAGATCTGGATAATGATTAACCAAGGAAATGTTAACCATCGGGTTTTCAGATTTGAAGGAAGTGGTTTTTCTGTTGGTGAATTTCGGATTTTCAGATTTGAGGTAGAACAGATCAGATGTGGACTGTTGGTCGCTATCGGGTGGCTTGGAACAGATCCGAGTGGCGAAGTGGATTTGAGAAGATCGTACTCGAGTATAATTTGTTTTGGTGTATTGCGCTTGAGTTGAGTGTTGTCGGGAATTGATGTTTGGAAGACATCAGATATGAGGTGTACCGCTTGGTGAAGGTAAGTCATTAGGATTCCCACGTGATTGCTAGCGAGAATCAGATTTGAGATGCTCTAGAGACTCTGAGCTGAGGGAACAGATTTGAGTAGTGGAATCTAGAGTTGGAGGTAATGCGACGTCGTATCGTGTTATCAGATTTGACGTTAGTTGAGTTAAATCTGTTCAGTGGGAGTGAGCAGATGTGCACGTATATTCTGGGAATTCAAGTGTTGGTCAATGGTACTGTGTGGACCGATCCAGTTCGTGAATGGGTGTATACCGGTGAGGTTTAATGATTTCAGATTTGACCAAATCTGGATGAGTGAGCGAGCCTTTGTCGCGAGATTTATTGTTTGGAGCGGGACTTCAACGCGGCGTCGTTTGGTGATTTCGTGCGAGGATAGCGTAGCAGAGTCAGATCCGAGTTAGCGCTAAGATTTGAGATGGCGCCCAGATCTGAGGTAGCGTCCAGATTTGAGAGATTGACTTTCACTGTAGCTTTGACTGGGAGATTTAAATATAAATGTCGAGCAACACTTAGTCGATTTCGAACCCGATTTTTCTTATCTTCTTCCCGAGAGCTTCGCGAACCCTTACTGTTCATCGAACCCTATTTCTTGAGATTGACGTCGATTTACGCCGCCGTTTGGAGCAAGGTTGGTGGCGTTGAGCTCGTATTTCTTAGAGCTTTCGGTTGATACCAGTTTGGAGCTTTAGATCGACGAGTTGATGGAGCGCGAAGTAGTTGCAGGTTCGAGCATCTTCGTGATTGTTGTCCAGTGCTTCTTTCATTCTTGAGTAGCTTTGGGTAAGTGATTTCTTACTGATCTAAGCTTCGATTTAGAGCTGGATAGCGCTCTGTTGAGTTGAGGTAGTTGTTTTAGGCTATGCGGCTTTAGGTCGTAAGCAGTATGAGCTTTGATGTGAGCTGATTGTTAGATGCTTTGACATATTTTAGCTTTTAAGCTGCTTCTGTTGAGTTCGTCGAGAGCTGCTGGGAAAGTAAACCTGAACGGATTGTTGGTGCTCTGTCTTCGTAAGATCTGTTGAGGTAGAAGATGTTTTGAGGTACGGAGTTGAGTTTATTTAAACAACTTTGACATAAGCATGAGAATATTTCGAGCGTGATGTGAATGCTGTGATTGAGAGTTTACGTGAACAGATTTTCCTGACTGTGAATTGATTATCTGTTCTGTTTACGTATGATTTATGTATGTTTGTGAATTGATATTGTTTGGCATTCACGCATACATATTGAGCCTGAATTTGATTGATGCGTGAGTCGAGCTAGCGTTGTGATCGGTCGGCTGAGTTGTCGTGCCTGAAAGGTCCAATGCTATCATCGAGGTGGTGGTCGGCTGAGTTGTCACGCCTGAAGACCACTGAGCTGTTATGGTCGACTGTGTGTCGTTTCTGAAGATAATGGATCGATGATTTCCACCAGCTGATTGGCTGTGCGTGGTGTTGAGGCTCCTCTGATTTTCCAGCTGAGTTGTTGGCCTTTATTACCGATGTTCTTGGTACCCTCATGCATATCATGACTTGAAATATTGCATGTTTTATGAATTGTTATTTTATGAGTTCTCTTCGTATTGCGGTTTGACCTTGTTTCTTTTCCCTATTTTTGGGTTGCTTTGGTCTGTTTGGCCTTTGCAGGATCTCCAGGTAACCGAGCTGGACAGAGTGGAGAGTCATTTGGTAGATCCCCGTTTTTTAGTCCCAGTTATATTTATACTATGTATTGAACCAGGGGATACCCTACGTGAATAATGTATTTGGGGATTTGTATTGGATGCATACTTACTTGTGTTTTGATGATTGTTGGATTTTTGAGTTAAAATCCTTACTTTAAGCATGCTTGTATTTTGAAGAGATGATTTTCTGTTCAGGCCTAAAATGAAAATTTTTAACCTTATTTTAATGCTTCCACAATATTTGTGATTAATTGATGAATTAATCTGTAATTAACGCGCCAGGCCTGACACTGATGGTGACGCACAACTTAAGAGAGAGATATTCGGGGTTTTCTGATCGCACGAGAGCCGGTGGTTGTTTCAACTTTGGGCGGGACCTGTTGTTGGTGGCCAGATTTGGTGAGAGCTGATTGTTCTCCTGTGCTGGAGGGAAGCTCTAATCTGCCAAGATACCTAAGAAGTCAACTCTGCTTAAGCTTACTCAGCTCATGGCCTAAATCCTCGTAGCTCAGGACAACCATGTCTAACCAACAGAGCACTATGCAGCTCAAGGAACTGTAAGAACATAAAATAACACAAGCAGAACACGGCTACATGAACCGGAGCTCAACACGGCCAAAAATTGCGAAACCTAGCTCACGCAGCTCCTCAGCGATTCCTTGTCCGGCCTCCTCTCGGCTCCAAACTGGTATTAAAATGTTGTCCCTGAAGAGAGGTTTCCAACCCAGGTACCCTCACTCAAAATTGACCGGCCGAACTCTGACGATCTGGAAAATATAGGTACGGGTGAACAGTAACTTCTAGGGTTTGGAAAATATCTATCGGGAGCTCTCTGGAGAGGATAAGGGAAAGTGTGGTCTAAATTAACTAAGTGTTGGTCAACGAGAGGGTATTTTTACTCACTGCTCAACAGATCACGACTACAGTGATTTCAGCTCAGCTCAGGCCTCCTCACTGTAGTCGGCCAGGAAAAGCAACCCAGCTTGTGAATACAAATCAGCTCTCATTTGTTCAGATTTCGTACGCTATTCATCTCTCGCGTACACTTCAGCTTACAACCAAAATCAGCTTTAGTGCATCATATCAGATCGCACTCCTATACACAGGTTAGCTCTCGTCCCCTACTCTAGCACAGGAGGACCGATCAGTTCTCACCAGAGTTGACCCTCACTAACGGCTTTTGTCCAAAGTTGAAAACCACGAACTGCTCTTGTCTACACTGTGCGTCACCATCAGCTTGCGCCCAAACTTATTGCACACAACACCCGTAATCTGTTACCTCGTATCAGGGAATCCAGACCATCTCTAAGCTGAATCCATCTTACACTAACACGGGAAATCTCAGAGCTGTTCACCTCTAAGCCGTTGTCCTCAAAAATAGCTCGCGGCAGAAACTAAACCAGCACAACGAAGCATTTCAGCCCAGAATTGTTCCACTCAGATCAGTTCGCACCTGATATGATTTATGCCAAACCCGAATGTTACCAACATCTTACACCAATTCTCCTAAGCTGATAGATAATACATTGCTTCTTCCAAACAGCTCACATGATACAATTCAGCTCAGCGCTCAAACCTCTGTTCAGCTCAGAACTATTCTAGCCAACGATCTCACACCAACACTGGTCTTGGTTTAATATCAAAATCTACCAGCAAACCTCTAAGTTGGAACCAGAGTATACTGGACCTGATTACACTAAACAGCAATGGTTCAGCTCACAACCTCAGCAGAGCTGAATACAACAATAGCCTTACCTAGTAGTTGTACCAGATCTGGCCCAACTAAATAGTGCTTGAAACAATAAACAACTTCTGACCTAAGCTGAAGACCACACCAGCATTGGTCTACACAAAATGATACTACCAGCTTACGCCTAAGCTGATAGCACTAAACAACATGGCACAACCATCATGGTATGAGATCAGCACAGAGCATTCAGCTCATCTCACGTACTCTTTTCTCAGCTAGCAGTACGTATATCAGCTTAGAGTGCTCCACTCAACACATATCACTCAAGTCAGCTTGTGATGTTCTATTCAGCTTTCGCCTCGTCACTCTGATCATGACGCTTCAAGATCAGCTCACACACCCAGATCTCAAGGTATGTACTCCTACCAGCTTGCGATGGTCAACCCAGCTTAAGGGTCAACTAAGCTTGCGACGTAGCGTAACACACAAAGCTGCATCCAACTTTCGCTACTTCTTAACTAACATCAGCTAAGAGTGTTGCACTAGACTGGTTTACGCCACAGCAGCAGTAGCTCAGCATGGCTCACACAGTACAGTGCGTACCAATAAGCTAGCACCCTATCTGGTCCAGCTCGCGGCACTACCAAGAAAGATTCAAAGCTGAATCTCTCATACTATGCGTTCAGCACACTCCGAGCTGCTACAAAACTCCAGCAACTCTAAACAGCTTGCTCTCCTAAGATCAGCACAGGCCATAGAACTAGCTCACACCCGTGCTGGTCTAGACTGAAACCCAAAGCAGCTTCCTACATCACGAGCTTATCACGAACTACAGGATCAAATTGTATCCGAACCGATCCAGCTTACGTAACCAACTAACACGCTTCTAAGCGATTGGTACGCACTCAATCGTACCAGTCTCTGCAAAGATTGTAGACTGAAACCGGTTCGGATACAAGCTGATCCAGCACACTCTACAAAGATACAAGTCTCTAGCAAACATGATTATACTTTCACTCCTAGCTGATCCATCTCAATCGATGCTCTCTATGCTGATTAATCTCGATTATTTAATCACTAATCTTAACTGGTTAAGCCGTTAAAAACCCCGGCTAATTACAGTCCTCACAACGATGCAGCAAACCAATCTTATAACGTCAACTCAACAGTAGCCAAAAGAGTCAAGGATAAACATGAATGCATATGCTCAGCGCCAAGATATAATATAAATATACACACATAATCATCTACTACAAAAAGGCAAAAGCATGTAGCATTCAAAGCACATAAAACATATTTCAACCCGTATAAAATATGTAAGTACATGTTCAATTCTTATCTCTAAATATTTAACCAAATACATCAGTAAAATGTAGGCGGAGAAACAGACTACATGTGAGGAATCAGATTTCTAAATTAGTGATTAATCGGATTTTGGGATTAGATTAGTCACGGAAATTAAGAATTTTGAATTCTGGAATTTCGAATTTTTGGTGAAATCTGATTTGGGAAAATTCAGATCTCTATTTGGAGTTGTCCATATTTTAGTTCGGGTTTAACGGGTGAAATTTGGTTGAGAAACGATGTTGAATTGATCGAATTTTAATTGAGATCTGGTCCTATGTGTGTTAGTGTGTTTTGCCGCGAGAAGAAGGTAAAACGCTGCGTTTTGGTGAGATCTGGTTTGTCGAGAATGGCACGGAAATGAATATGCTATTCTTTCGAGTTTCAGATGTCAACGCGGGTCAATGCATTTGGAAGTGGTAAGAGATTTGTTATCGCTAGTGGGTGACGTAAGCAGATATCATGTTGGTCAACTGTGGTGTTGACTGCTGGAAAGTGATCGCGTTCATAGGAGAGATCTGGTTTCACGTGAGAGATCTGGTAGCGTTAGTGTGTTACGTGAGTTGGTGACACGTGTTGGTCAACATTTAGAGTTGACGTCTGTTTTGAGCGCTAGTGTTGTATTTATGAGGAGAGATCTGTTTTGAGATACGACGTCGTTTAGCTTAATGCGCAAGCGTTGTAGTTTAGTGTTGAGATCTGTTTTATTAGAACATCGTCGTTTTGATCCTTAGTGTTGATTGTGAGATCTGTTTTTACCTAAACACTGTCGTTTTGATTTTAGCGCGAGCGTTTTGAATTAACGTTGTGAAGTCTGTTTGATTCTGAGCGCTGGATTGCGAAATCTGTTTGGCGATATTTTGCGTTGCAGAGATCTGTTTTTATCGGTGTTTGATTTAGAAAGTAGCCATTGAATTGAGGAATAAATAGAAGTGTCGAATTACACTTAGAATATTTCTCAACCTGTCATTTCTTATCTTCTCTGTCGAAACCCTCGACTTGCTACTGTTCACTGTAGCTTTCCATCACCGATTCAGGTCGCTTCCAACCTCTGTTTTTGATAATCTTGGTGGCGTTGAACTCCCCTAGCTTAGCTCTTTCGATTGCTACCCATTTTAGACCTTGAATTAGCGCTGAATCTAGAAGCGTGGAGTTGCAAGCGTTCGAAGTTTTTGGGAGAAACCTGTGCCGTGTTTTCCTCCTGCTAGCGTGAACTTCTGGGTGAGCATCTTTGTTGTTTTGAGCTTTGTTCTTGTATTTAAGGCCTGCGTAGCTAGGTAGAACTTGCGTTGAGTCCTGGCTGTAGGTGTTTAAGGGTGTATGTTTAGATTTGAGCTAAGATATTATCTACCTTGCACAGATTTCAATTCCAGGAAGCTTTTCGAACCAGGTGAAAGCTGGTTGCTGGCCGTGAGTTCTGCCGTGCCTTTTTGTGAAAACAGTGAGGTAGAATTTGTGGAATTGAGGTACGAATTGAGCATCCCTTAGCAGCTTTAGGCGTGAACATGCTGTGATTGATGTTATGAGTCCCGCTGCTGTGAATTACGTGAATCAGTATGTTGAATGATTGAGTTATATTCTGTTTTACGTATTGTGCATTGTATGCATTGAGCATCGATATTGATTGGCATACATGCATACATATTGAGCATTTGACAGATTGATTTGATGACCTGATTGGGTGCCACGTTGTGACTGGCCGACTGATGAGTCGTGCCTGAAAAGTCCAACGCTATCATCGGAGTGGTGACTACCGGATTCGAGTGTCTACCACCGAGCTGTGATGGGCTGACGGGCCCCGATGATCACGGACCGATGATTTCCACCAGCTGATTGGCTGTGCGTGGTATAGAGGCTTGATCTGATTTACCAGTTGATGGACTGGTCTAGCTATCCGATTCTTTGATAGCCTTCATGCATTCATAGCATTGATTTATGGCATGTCGCATGTTAGCTGTTTTGATAGCTCTTCGTACTGAGGCTTGACCTCGTATTTGTTTTCCTGCTTTTGTGTCTTGGGTCTGTGTTACCCATTTGCAGGATCTTCAGGTAGCCAGGCTGGACAGAGTGGAGGTTCAGCTGGTCGATCCCCTTTTCCATGAGATTTCCACCAGCTGATTGGCTGTGCGTGGTATAGAGGCTTGATCTGATTTACCAGTTGATGGACTGGTCTAGCTATCCGATTCTTTGATAGCCTTCATGCATTCATAGCATTGATTTATGGCATGTCGCATGTTAGCTGTTTTGATAGCTCTTCGTACTGAGGCTTGACCTCGTATTTGTTTTCCTGCTTTTGTGTCTTGGGTCTGTGTTACCCATTTGCAGGATCTTCAGGTAGCCAGGCTGGACAGAGTGGAGGTTCAGCTGGTCGATCCCCTTTTCCATGAGTCCCAGTTATATTTATGATATGTACTGAACCGGGGGATGCCTCGTGTTGCTGGGTATTGGGGATCTGTATTCGATTTGATTTGTAGTTGCTACCTGTTTGTATTAGTTGGAGTTAACTTATATTTTGATTATCGATATTTTGAATGTATGTTTTTACGTTCAAGCCCAAATGATTTCGAAAATTTTTAAGCCCTGATTTAGCTTCCGTGTTTATGCGTTTATTATGTGTTAATTGTGAGTAATTAGCACGGGGCCTGACACTACAACACAGTCACTGGTGGCAACTGGCGATGGTGGCCGATGGTTGGCGATGGTGATGGCGATGGACTAGTGTTAGTAGCAATGCGGTGGCTCCGATGATTGCAATCCGACGACTCTGACGGCCATGACTTCCAAAATCTCAAAAATTACCAAAATATCGAGAATTCACCAGAAATAGCCTAGAAATATCCTAAAACCCAAATATCCAAAGTAGGCTTCATAATATTGAAAAAAAGGAAATTGATCGTGTATCACAAGAAAATGGCCGAAAACTCCAATGTCCATAACCCGCTCGAATCAACAACAAAATTAACGATATTGTCTCACAATAAAGCTATGAAGAAGAGCTACAATTACAACAAACAGCGACCAAAATGGTGACGACAATCGTTTGAAAAACCCTTCCACCTCCAATCTCCATCATCTGGCCACCTCAGGCCGTGAATTGTCAGGAAATGTTGGGCTTTAAGACACAAACACAATGGTATCAATGGAGGGTGGATTGGATTTTTCGATCTCCAGAAATTGTGACAATAAGATCGGCCGATGTGTATGTTTTTACGGGAAATTGTGTGTATTCCGTCTATATATATTTTCGCCTCCAAAAAAGTAACTCTGTTCCAAAAGCCATGTTTTGATGCAAGTCTAGCTCTTTTGTGCTATTTTGATTATAATATTTATTGTATGCCATCTTGGCTTCAAACCCCGTAAAATACATAATTTTTGCACAAATCCCATAGTTTGCAATAATAATTTATTTGGGTTAATAAATTTATTTTTTTCACTTAAAAATAATTAAATATTAATTCTAGTCAAATAAACGACTAATAAATATCAGGTCCTCACATTTATGCCCAACTAGAAAAGATTTCATCATTGAAATCTAACAAAAAAAAAAATAAGTATAAGCTTCTACCACTGAGATTACACAGGAAAATCATAATACATGGAGTAATTTATTACATTCTCAAATAAGTGAGGTTCTCGATGCATCCTTGCCTCCAACTTCTAGGTAGCTTCTTCTCCCATGCATGCTCCACTAAACCATAACCAAAAGAATCGTCTTGTTCCTGAGTTGTTCTCTTCCTGTCTAAAATCTGGAATGGATACTCAACATAACTCCAAGTATAATCTAACTCCACCTCACCGGCCCCCAAAACATGGGATGGATCGGATCATACTTCCACAATATAGATACGTGAAACAAATCATGCTTTGTTGACAATTCAGGCGACAAGTATAAACGATACACAAACGTGTCAATCCTATCAACAATCTCATGCGATCTGATGTAGCGAGGAGCCAACCTTCCTTTGAGTCCACATCCCATAATACTTCTAAATGCAGAAACCTTCAGGAAAACTCAATCATCAACTTGAAATTATAAAGTCCTATGCCTTTTATTCACATAACTGGCTTGGATATTCTAGGCGTCCTTCATCATTTTCCTGTACAGATCAACCTGATATCTCATTCCTTGTACAAAATCGGGTGTCGACTACTGTATTTCATGACCTTCTTCCCAATATATCAGTGATCTACACTTTTGACCATATGGCGCTTTGAAGGGTGACATCCCAATAGTCTCTTGGAAACTATTGTTGTATGAGAATTCCGTCAAACACAAGGATTCTTCCAACCACCTGAAATCCATCATCACCGCTCGTAACATGTCTTTGAAAATCTGAATGGTCCTCCCCCATTGAACATCTGTTTGGGGATGATAATCAGCGCACATGGCTAATTTGAACCCAATACTGATTCAAGCTCTTCCAAAATCTAGAAGCAAATCTAGGATCTCTGTCAGACACTGTCGTCACTAGCACACCATACAATCTCACCACCTGACCAATATACAAACTATTCATCTTCTTCAAAGATCATGTCAGGTCGTAAGGTTTGAAATGGGATGACATAGATAGTCCATCAATCACCACCCAAATCACATCAGAACCCCAATTAGAACGAGGTAAGTGTGTCACAAAATCTATAGAAACATGTTCCTAGTTTCATTGAGGCACTTCTATTCCCTGCGGCATACCACCACGCCTTACTCTCTCAACCTTGACCTACTGAAATTGAAACATAGAGCCACGGAGTCAGAAATATCACCTTTCATGCCTTCCCACCAATAATTAGATTTCAAGGCATGCTACATCTTCCTATTTACAGGATGGACACTATCATGACTACAAAGAACTTATCTAAGTATCGATTCTTTTAGATCTATCAGATTTTGAAACACTAATCTTCCTTGGAATCACAAACATTGATCAAAAGTAACGAAAAAGTCATCTGACTGACCTATCTGATGAGGAAGAGCCCAATCAGGAGAGAAAGCAATTTATATGATCTGTGGTTAAAATTGAATAGAAGAAACGATAAAATATTCATGACCTTGATAAACCCCCATCTTGAAGTTTCCAAATGCTCATGAACTTCCGAAATTGAGAGATGTCAGCATTGTTGTGAGTAATGTAATTATCCGAGGTCATTAACGGCTTAATCAGTCCACATTAGCGATTAAATAATCAAGATTAATCAGCTTATGGAGCATCGGTTGAGATGGATCAGCTAGGAGTGAAAGCTGAATCGTGTTTGCTAGAGAATTGTATCCTTGCGGAGTGTGCTGGATACATAGCTTGAGAGATACAGCTTATAAGCATGCTGGGTAGTTACACGAGCTGGACCAGATCGGATACAAGCTGATCCTACAGTTCGTGCTAAGCTGGTGATGCAGGAAGTAGCTTTGGATTTTAGTCTAGACCAACATGGGTGCGAGCTGGTTCAGTGGACTATACTGATCTTAGAAGAGCAAGCTGTTTAGAGTTGTTGGAGTTTCTGTTGCAGCTTGGAGGGCGCTTGATGCATAGTTTGTAGAATTCAGCTTGGAAGCTTGCTAAGTAGTTGCGAGCTGGACCAGATCTGGTGAAATCTGAAAGAGTAACACTGTGTTGTGTTGAGTTCACGAGCTGATGCTTCTGTAGCGTGAACCAGTCCAGTGGAGCAGTCTGGGCTGATAACAGTTTAGGATGTAGGCATAAGCTGGATGTAGATTTGGGCCTCAAGCTATGTTTCGAGCTGTGTTGACCGTGGAGAGCTGGGTTGACCACTGCGAGCTGATTTGAGTACGTATCTTGAGACCTAGGTGCGTAAGTTGATCTGAAGGCGTAGAGTACTGGATGAGAAAACGAAAATTGAATAGAGCATCACAAGCTGACCTGAGTGATGCGTGCTAAGTTAAGTACTCTAAGCTGATGTACGCACTGTTGGATGAGAAGAAGGTAGGTGATCAGAGCTGAGTTGCCTTATGAGGAGTTTGCTAGTCTTGTGGATCAATTCTGAGCTGGATCAGCATAGACGGGCTGACTGGGGTGTGTCAGCTTAGACGTTATTTCTTGATGTTGTTCTGTTTGAGTTTGTAGATTCGATGAGAAATCGAATGGAGATTTAGCTTAGAGTGGTGCAGGGCATATGCAAGCTGTTCTGGAAGCAATGAGAAGCGTAGCTGATCTGAGCTTGCGTGAACTGACCTTCTACTGTGATAGCTGATGTCGGATTTGTGTTTTGGGTTGTGGCTGGATTTCAGCTTTTGTTAGTGAGACAGTGCTTTGACCTGAGCAGTTAGATCTGAGATTGTGACTGGTTGGTGGTGAAGAACAGCTTGGGTCGTGAGCTGAACTGTGAAGCTGTGCTGGTCTGTGTGATGTTGTGCTGGATAGTTTTTCCGTAAGCTGGTTGAGAGCCCTGTAAACTGATATGTTTAAGGGTGCTGTTTTGACTAATACGAACTCGTCCGAAGTACAGTAGTGTGGGCTATTTGATTTAGACCAAGAAGGGTGCAACTGTCAGGTAAGGACTAGATTGTGTTTAGCGGTGTTGGGTTTGTGAGCTGAACCAAGCTGCTATTATGAGTCTGGGTTCAGAGTTGAGGCCTGAGTTGATAGCCGGTCGTGAAGCAGAATAATCCTGATACAGATTACGGACTTGTATGATGTCCAGAATTGAGTAGGCAGATCACGAGTAGTGCTTGAGCTGTTACAAGTTATCAGCCTGGTTTTAAGCTGATTGAGACGTACAACTTAGAGAGAATTGTTAGTAATGATCACTCTGTGAGCTGAGCTGAATGATCTGAGCTGGTCTGAGCGTGCAAACTGAGCTAGATAGAAAAAGCTGATGGTTGCACGAGAGCTGATCTGTAAGAGTGATCTTTCTGGTAGCGTGATCTATTGAGGCCGTGATCTGTTGGTGCAAAATCTGAGTTGTGTCTTCGTGCCTAAGCTGGAACAATGTTGGGGTCTGAGCTAACTGAACACACTCTAGATGAGACATGATCTGCGAGCGTGATTTGAGCAGTGTTTATGATGTCTGCGTGCTGAGTTGTCATACTGAATTGTGTATGATGTTGTGTTTTTGTCTATGAGCGGAGTCGCCCAGCCTAGGCATCGCATGGTAGAGCCTGAGTTGTGATGTTTTATACCTGTATGTGATTTATACACCTGTTGTTTTGTGATATACTGCATACTGCTTATACTTCTATTTTCATTGCATATGCGCATTCATATTGAGCCTGAATGTTTTGAGATCAAATGCATCCTGGAGTCTGGGATTGGTCGACGGAGTCTGTCGTGCCTTGAGAATCCAATGCTTTCACAAAGTTGTGATTGCCGGCGGAGGTTGCTGAGTTTAGATTTCGATGATTTAGTGAGATTTGATAGCCGGCGAAGGTCGCTGTGCTTTGAGATTTGATTTGCGAGCGGAGGTCACTGTGCCTTGATTACCGATGATTCTTGATAGCCCTCATGCATGACATGACATGATATGTTGCATGTGTATTTGATAGCTATTGTATGCTGCTCTTTGTACTGAGGTTTGACCTCGTGTGTTCCTTTGGGAGTGCTTTGATCGTGTGTTTGACCATTGCAGGAGTTTCAGGTAGCTTAGCTGGTCTGAGAGATACGTCGGCTGGTGAATCCCCTTAGGCGAGTTTGATTTCCCAGTTATGTATATTTTATATTTAGTCCTTACCGGGGGATGCCCTGTGTATATAGATTGTTGATTCTTGACTGTGGATTGAATATATGTATACTTTTGTGATTATTGATATTTTCTGGATTGACTTTTGAGTTGAAATCTGTATTTTGAGTATTAAAAAATTTTAAGAATTATCTTTTAGTTGAGGCCAAAAATTTTTTTTTATCACTTTTAAACTTCCGCATTTTTGTGTGCTTTTTTGACGTATTAAGGGCACCGGGCCTGAAAATTGTATTTTATGATTTTCTAATGAATACATCTGCAACAAGATTCATTCATCCTGTTGATGCTAAATATCACAATCAAAATCCTTCAGTAACTCCTCAATCGACGCTGTCTCATGTTTAGATCAAATCTGTGTGAAAATACACTGCAATATTTTGTGGTCGGGGTAAACAACAAACTGTTACCGTAAAGATAGTGACACCAAAATTTCAGTTAAAAAAAATGGCAGCCAACTCTAAATCATGGTCCAGATAACGAGTCTCATGAGGCTTCAACTGAAGAGAAGCATAAGCAACTATTATATATAAAAAACACATCCCAATACACTCAATCATGCATCTAAACATACTACAAAACCACCTTTATCCCGCAGGAAATGCTAAAATAAGAGCAGTGGTAAAATTTTCCTTCAGCAATAGGAAACTGGACTCACACTACTTTGTCCACACAAATCTTTTCTCCTTATAGGTCAACTGAATAATAGGCCTAGATATCTTTGAAAATCCATCAAGTATCAGGCCAACCCCAAAACTATATGATAGGATCGAAGGCTCTCAAATTACGTGCATTTTAAAAATATTTGGAAAAAAATTTAGCACTTAAATAGGGAAACCAGATTGCTCCTGAGCTGGACCAGCAGCTCTGCGAGCTGGTCCGGATCGCATGCGATCTGGTCAGTTAAATCTTGAGCTGCAATAGCTCAGTGTTCTTGAAAGGTTTGTGCACCGAGAAGTAGATCAAGTAAGATATGAAATCTTGTGGAAACAAATTGAAATACTCTCTAAAAATTGAAAGCTTATTAACAGTTTTAAACACAGTTTTGAAATATGCAATGCGTAAATGTTAAATGCAGAAAGATGTAAAGAAATACACTGCAATTTGTTTATGAAAATTCGGAGCTGAATCTCTTACGTCTCCCCTTCTTCCGCACGGGAAGGATCCACTTGAAGATTTGATTACAGCAGCTTCTTCTGCAATCCGATCCGACAGTCCACAAGCTACAAGAACTCCTAGCCACCTATGCACACCAGCTCGCAAGCTGTATGTTTAACAACACTTCATTTACGTCTCAGTGAGAGAGACTACAAGACTTGTTTAACGTCTCTGTCCAAAGACTACAAGGGAGAGTGTTTGATTTGTGATTCACTAATTTTTATGTTTTGTTCAACTCTCTTATTTATGAGTGAATCGTGTGTGATATTTTCAGTGTACACTCAATCTCTCAAATATGAAATCTCACACACTGGGAAGTGCTTCTCTCTAAGCTTGTTGTTCGCTATCTTCCCATGGCTTGCGCTGTCGAATTGATTTCTCTCTGAAGCTTTCGGTTAGTGCACCAGCTCACACCTGGGCACTGAACCAGCTTGCACACCAGCTGCCACCAAGTGTGCAAACTTGCGACTAGCACTGGTTTGTGTTGTGCATCTCAATGTTTTGCGTTCTACTCTTGCACACACACTCTCTCCACTATTCTCATATATTCATCCTCTGATTCTTTTCTGCTCTTGATATATAAAGCCTCTTGTGTAAATTTGTCCGTTGGACACAAAGTTGTAGCCGTTGAAAAGGCTTCTGACAGAGTTTGTGTCTTTTTGCAATAAATTCGTTGCAGGATTTATTTGACTTGAGATATTTTCATCGGCTCTTTTGCAGCCTTTGCTGACTTCGAGCTTGTATCTTGATCAAAAAAATTAGTTTGTCTTCTAGTATTCTGAGATTTTACAAACTAATTTATCTGATCTAGCGCAAGGCTTCTGATCTGGTCTACTAGCTGGTGTCCTCCCAGCTGGTCTCTCTTAGCGGATCTCTAAGCTGCTCTTGAGATGATCTACGCTTCTTCTCTAAGCTGCACTTATTATCTGCTCTTGAACAGTTCTGCTCTGCACTGAATATCATTGCACTTGATCCCTAAACTGCTCTTGCACCAAAGCTGCTGAACCAGCTTGGTGTCCTTTGCGATCTGGTTACTTCTCTGTTGTACCATCTCGGGCATCCCCTCACTGTTCCAGCGTAAATATCTTCAACTAGACCATCTTAGGCGTCACCTCACTGTTCTAATTTAGATATCTCCTACGCTGCTCTGGGACTGCACATCAATCTTAAATCGTTAGTGAGATAATGACAGGTTTTGTGTTAATCAAAATTAAGATTTTGATCTGTAAAAACAAATCCAACACTATAAATACCAGAGACATTTCTAGGTTGTGGCCTGTTTTAACAGCTTCATCCTTGTTGGGATCAACAAATACACCGTAGATGATATAACATGAACCAGAAGGACAATTTTGACCAATCAAAACTCGCATGGAGAAAATTTGGCATATAACTATGAGTCTGAAGAGTTTGGAGGACTAATTTCAAGTGTTCCCTATGCTACCACTTAGTTATAGAGTAAACCAAGATACCATCGATGAACACAATAATAAAGCGGTCTATAAACTCTCAAAAGACCATGTTCATTAAATTCATAAAGATAGCTGCAGCATTTGTTAGACCCGAAGGAATTACATGGACTTCATAGAGACCATACCTCATCCAAAAGGTCGTTTTGGAAATATCCTCATCCCAAATTTTGAGAGATGATAGTTGAACAAAGATCATGCTAGATTATGTGCCCTACTATCCAACTATTGTTACTGGGATTTGTTTACTCTTATTGTAAACCAATATTTATTCAATTATATAATTTAAATTTTCATCGAATTCTTTATCTTTATTATTATTATTAAAACTTGTTGGATAAAGACCTTGAATGTATTATAGTGTATGTTAGATGTGATAGTGGATTTGATGGCTATCATGAAACACATCTAATAGTCACTGTGCATTATAAACGAGTTTCTAGTCAATTGGGCCGTCCAAAACAAGGATAAGAGCCGCCCGAGTTTAAGACTAGCATCTGCAATGTGAATTACACATTTCATTGGTAAGGAAAATGGAGATTTTCTGAGCATGCATGATTGATAGTGACTTGGTGATCTATCGAACTATACTCGTTCAAACTTTCCAAGTGGTTATAATTTGTCGAGTGGATTAAGTCTGAGGTTGGTTGTAAGATTAGTCCTTATTACTCGAAACATCATTGATACTCTACATGACAGGGGCCTCAATTTGACCTGTTTACCGTTGTGGCATTGGGTGAGGTTCCAATGCATGTAGGAGTCGATGCTTTATTATCGAGGATTCTTGTCTTGGATCATGAACATCCTGTGCTATCTGAGGAGATAATTGTGTGACAAATATCTGGCCAGAGTACTAGATGTACTTTAGGTAAATGGGTTTACTTAGTAGCACATACAATGTCGCTAGTTGATCTCCAAAATTTATTTCATGGCTATCGAATCTATACCGACTCTCGATCACCAATGGTCATTGATTGAACGGGATATTTGAGCTGAAGGGACTGTACTGTATAACTGTTATCTAATGGTTCTTGTAGGCACTATCAATGATACCTTGGGAATCATGGGGTGGCTGATGTTTGTTGACTATTTACCATGGTTTGCTGGATAAGTCGGAGAATATGTTCTCCGAGTCACAAGTGGTTAGAGAGTGGGTAGTACCAAAGAATGCGTCCGAGATCCAAAAGTTTTCTGTGGTTGGTAGGATACTATCGGAAGTTCATCAAGGGCTTTTCCCATTGCAGTGCTGTGACGCCAGAACCCACGGGGTCACGGATTTGGGGTAATTTAAAATTGGGGAATAAAAAAAGGACTAAACGGCAATTCGTTATAAGCTGTATTTCTTATAACTTAGAAAAATTTCGAAACACAAACACAAAACTGACATACAAACGTTCGGCGCCAAGTACTGAAATTTGCGGAAAACAGATTTCATATATATACTACAATTGCGATATTACAACATCTGAAATTCTATATGAATTTACTACTGTTGCAATAGATCTAATACAGATGTCTATGATAAAAGACAACAACAGCTAAGACACGGAAAACACTGTCCATAGATAAACACTTCACCAACCAGCTGTCTCAGCTTCCACCTTCCGCTTGTCCCTTAACTCTATCACCTGCACCATTTTAAAAGCTAATGAGCCTAGAGGCTCAGCAAATAAAATCTGAATAATAACAAAGTAATTTAACGCAGGCAGACATCTGACCATTTATGTTGGGGAACAACGGTGTAGGATCCGGATCCCGCCTCCCGGGGCGCAGCGGAAAACAAAATTGCCCGGTAGACGATCAATACAATAAAATTCAAACACAATACGAACCATTCATAGGGTGTTTTCGTTGATTACCTTGCTGGCAACTCGTGCCTGGCTCCAACCGGAATTACAAGAACGCCGGCTCTTCACGGTAGGCGGCGGTAGATTCGTCAATCAAGTCCACGACCGAAAACGATCTCCCTCCGATCAGCCTGCAATAGAAGACTGATGGATTTTATCACCAACGGATTCTCCTTGAAAAGTTGGTCGGAGCAAGTTCGGCGAGGCGGCGGCGGCGGCGGCGAGGCTTTGGAGGAGAAGGGGGCGGCCGTGTCTAGCACACTAGGTTTAGGGTTTTGTGTTGT
>KQ988475.1:75870-89428 GCA_001598015.1 Dorcoceras hygrometricum | reverse complement strand
CCGCTTGATTGGGCTCCGTGTACCCACTAAAGAAACCTATTTTCTTGATTTCATTAGAGGGTGGTGAAATCGTTAAAATAGTGGGAGGGTAATTCATAAAACTTAACGACCATGTTTTATGTCTTAGCGAGTATTTTAATATATAGTTAGTAATGTATGTCTGTTTTCCTCTCAGTATTATTGCAATAAAATGGTTTCGATGAAAAACCCGCTCGCTGCTATACTGGATACCAACAAGTTCACCGGTCTGAACTACCAAGACTGGCTCCGCAACCTCAATCTTGTATTGGCTTCGGAGAAACTTCTCTATGCGATAGAGAAGAGACCTCCGAAGTTTGCCCCTGCCGATATCAGCCCTGAGAAGCTGGTAACGCTTAAACAATGGTGGGACGACGAGGTTAAAGCTCTGTGCTATGTGATGGCATCGATGTCCAATGAAATGCAACGGCGTTTTGAGAAGACGAAGTATGCTGCTGACATACTTTTTCATCTCAAAGAGATGTACGGGGAGAACTCTCGACATGAGAGGTTCACGGCTGTCAAGGAGCTGATGACGAGCCGCATGCGCGATGGGACTTCGGTCCGCGAGCATGGGGTTCGTATGATTGGGCTCGTTGAAAAGCTGTCGGGCCTTGATATCGCACTTCCACACGAGCTTTCGGTGGATGTACTTCTCCTCTCGCTACCCGCTGCATTTGACCCCTTTGTGGTCAACTTCAACATGAACAAGCTGGAAGCCACCCTCGAAGAGGTGGTTAACATGCTTGTAGTGTTTGAAGGGACCATAAAGAAGGACAAACCCGTCCTACTTCTGGGTTCTTCTTCCTCTGCGAAGAAAGGGCCCAGACGCAAGAGCAAGAAGCGTTCTGCTCCTGCGAAAGAGGAAAAGTCTGCCAAGAAGCCAAAGGCTAAGGCTTCTAAGCCGAACAAGAGCGATGACGTTTGCCACCACTGCCACAAGGCTGGGCATTGGAGGAGGAACTTCAAGGAGTACCTCGAGTAGTTGCGAACTGCGAAAGGTATGTTCTACATTGAAATAAATATGTCTCTTAATTCAACTTCTTGGGTACTTGATACCGGATGTGGATCTCATATCTGCAATGATTTGCAGGTGATGACAAGAAGTCGACATCTTAGAGAGGGTGAGATCCACTTGAGGCTTGGCAATGGAGCAAGAGTTGTTGCAGTAGCTATAGGAGATATTTATTTATTTCTGTCTTCAGATTTTAAGTTGTTGTTACGAGACGTTTTATTTGTTCCTGAATTGATTAAAAACATTATTTCTATTCCTATGCTTGATAGAGATGGATATTCTTGTATGTTTGCTAATTCGATTTGCAATATTTATAAGAATGAATGTTTAATTGGAATTGGGGAACGCGAAAACGATTTATTCACCTTAAAATTAAAAGACGTTGCAACTCGCGATGTCGAAGCACATACAACAACAATTAAACGGAAACACGATAACTTGAACCCAGCACAACTTTGGCACGCTAGGCTAAGTCACATTTCTCTAAGTAGGATGAACAAATTGGTTAGGAGTGACTTGTTTGATTTGTCAGACATCAACTCCCTACCGACTTGTGAATCTTGTCTTAAAGGAAAGATGACCAAGCAACCCTTCAAGGGCAAGGGTGAGCGTGCCCAAGGCCTATTGGATTTGATCCATACTGATGTGTGCGGCCCGTTTAGTATTGGTACTAAACATGGTCACACATACTTCATCACCTTTACCGATGATTACTCTAGGTACGGGTACTTGTACTTGATGAAGTACAAGTCTGAATCCTTTGAAAGGTTCAAAGAATTCAAGGCTGAAGTAGAAAATCAGTTAGGCAAAAGTATTAAGGCACTTCGATCTGATCGAGGTGGTGAATACTTAAGTACTGAGTTTCAAGACTATCTGAAAGAGAATGAGATTCTCTCAAAGTGGACCCCTTCGGCCACACCACAGCTCAATGGTGTAGCGGAGCGTCGTAATCGGACCTTGTTGGACATGGTTCGATCTATGATGAGCTTCACTGAACTTCCTACCTCGTTTTGGGGCTATGCGCTCGAAACGGTGGTAATGTTGTTGAACAATGTCCACACCAAGGCAGTGGATAAGACTCCGTATGAGATATGGATGGGCAAGCCACCCAAGTACTCATTTATGAGGATTTGGGGATGTCCTGCTTACGTGAAGCAGACAGTGGGAGATAAGCTGGATACGATATCCATCTTATGCTACTTCATTGGGTATCCAAAGAATTCCATTGGATACTGCTTCTACTATCCCAGCGAAACAAAAGTGTTTGTTTCTAGGAATGCCACCTTTATGGAAAGGGAATTTCTACTTGATAGAAAGGGCAAAATAGTAGAACTCGAAGAGGTTCGAGATCCAATCGAAGTACCAGGTGAGTCTCCTGCACCTACAGAGCTAGTACCGAAAATGGTCGCACCTAGGAGGTCCGAAAGGATTCCTAGGGCTCCTGAGAGATATGGTTTTCTCCTTGAAGATGATCAAGGTGATCAAGTTGTTGGATCTGATCCAAGAACTTTCAAGGAGGCAATTTCCGATGGTGATTCTAATTTGTGGCTTGAAGCAATGCAGTCTGAGTTTGACTCAATGCATGCTAACCAAGTTTGGACTCTGGTTAACCCTCCCGAAGGAATTGTTCCTATTGGGTGCAAATGGATGTACAAGAGGAAACTTGGACCTGATGGTAAGGTAATGACCTACAAGGAACGACTGGTCGCGAAAGGTTACACTCAAAGGCAAGGTGTTGACTATGATGAAACCTTCTCGCCAGTCGCAATGTTCAAGTCAATTAGAATCTTGTTAGCCATAGCCGCATGGTACGACTATGAGATATGGCAAATGGATGTGAAAACTGCGTTCCTTAATGGAAACATTAAGGAAGAGATCTATATGATGCAGCCTGAGGGTTTCACATCCGTTGCAAGCGAGCATAAGGTATGCAAGCTTCAGAGATCGATCTACGGTCTCAAACAAGCATCACGAAGTTGGAACCTGAGATTCGATGAAACAATTAAGGAATTTGGTTTCATCAAGAATCCCGAGGAGCCATGTGTCTATAAAAAGGTAGTTAAAAGCGCTGTGACGTTCCTCGTGCTTTATGTTGATGACATTCTACTCATTGGGAATGATGTAGGAATGCTGCAGTAAACTAAAGTATGGTTGTCTAGCAGATTTTCGATGAAGGACATGGGTGAAGCATCCTATATTCTTGGAATACAGATCTATCGGGATAGATCAAAATGGATGCTCGGACTCACCCAAGCTACCTACATCGATACCATACTTAAGAGGTTCTCTATGGAAGAGTCCAAGAGAGGACACCTACCTATGTGCCACGGGGTCACTCTATCTAAGTCTATGTGTCCAAAGACTGATGAGGAGATAGAGAGTATGGCACGTGTACCATATGCCTCGGCAATAGGTAGTATTATGTATGGCATGATCTCGACTAGAACGGATGTCGCGTATGATCTGAGTGTCACGAGCCGCTACCAGGCCAACCCCGACCAATTGCATTGGAAGGTTGTGAAGGATATTTTTAAGTACTTGCGAAGGACTAAGAATATTTTCATGGTCTATGGGGGTGGTGAACTGAAACTGGAAGGCTACACTGATTCTAGCTTCCAGTGTGATGTGGATGATTCGTAATCAACCTCTGGATTTGTATTCATGCTCAATGGTGGTGCTGTCTCTTGGAAGAGTTCCAAGCAAGACACCATCACGGATTCAACCACCAAGGCTGAATACATTGCAGCATCAGCTGCTGCTAAGGAGGCCGTTTGGATAAGGAATTTCGTCCAAGAGTTGGGCGTCATTCCTAATGGAGTTGGTCCAGTCCCGGTGTACTGCGACAACACGGGTGCCGTTGCGCAAGCAAAGGAGCCTAGGTCTCACCAAAGATCCAAACACATACTGAGGAAATACCACATAATCCGGGGTATTGTGGCTAGAGGTGACATAGCAGTTGAGAGAGTCGCCTCTGCGGACAACATTGCTGATCCGCTTATGAAGCCCTTGCCTGGACCGTTGTTTGAAAAACATCGTGAAACAATAGGACTGCGTCTGATGAGTAGTTGGCTTTAGGTCAAGTGGGAGATTGTTAGAGTAGATGCCCAACTAGCCAACTTGTGGCGTGTGGGTTTATAGACTCTTGTATATGACAATCTTTATATATGATATTCGCATTTATTATATGGCATTCTTTACTTTCATTGTGTGTATGATGATTTACAATTACGTTGAGTAAAGACCTAGAATACACTAAAGTGTATGTTAGATGTGATAGTGGGTATGACGGCTATCATGAAACACATCTAATAGTCACTGTGTATTCTGAACATGTTCCTAGTCGATTGGGCCGTCAAAATGAGGATAAGGCCGCCCGAGTTCGAGACTAGTATCTACGATGTGAAGTACCATGTTTCATTGGTAGGGAACATTTTGATGTTCTGAGCATGCAGATAGATAGTGACCTGGTGATCTATCGAACTACCCTCCTTCAGACTTTCCAAGTGGTTACCAATTGTCGAATGGATAAGTCCGAGGTCTTGGTTGTACTGATTAGTCCTCATGACTCGAAACGTCATTGAGACTCTACATGATAGGCGTCTCACTTTGACCCGTTTGCCGACTCACTTGGGGTCATAAGGCGTCGGGATTGGGTGAGACCCCGATGCATGTAGGAGTCGATGCATCGTTGTCGAGGATTCACCGCTCACAGACATGCGTGGATATCCTATGCTATCTGAGGGGATAATAGTGTATGAATCTCTGGCCAGAGTACTAGAAGTGTTTTAGATAAATGTGTTTACCTAGTTACACTCGTGATGTCACTATTCGATCTCCAAGATGTATGCATAGCTATCGGATCTATAGCGACTCTCGATTTACCAATGGTCGTTGATCTGATCGTGATATATGGATTGAAAGGACCGTACTGTACGCTAACCACGACCAACTGGTTCTTGCAGGCACTATCAGTGATACCTAGGGGATCATGGGGCGATGTTTCTAGATGCTTTACCATGATCCAATGGGCAAGTCCGGAATTGTGATTCCGGAGCCGCAATGGTTGTGGGCCACGGCTAGCTGTATCCCTGAACCAGTGAGGGTCACACAAGTACTGGATTCGAGATTCCCGCACGGATACTCAACTTAATGTGTTGAGCATGAGAAGAGGATTTTGGGGAGTGCGACTTCCTAAAAGTCAACTCGGGTCAAATCGAGATTTCCCGATGTTGAGGGGCAAAACGGTCATTTTGCACTGGGGTTCTGAAAAACGGTTTTTCAGCAACTCGGGTCAAATCGAGATTTCCCGATGTTGAGGGGCAAAACGGTCATTTTGCACTGGGGTTCTGAAAAACGGTTTTTCAGATCATAGTATTCAGTTTTGGAAACTGAGTCGATCGGTCTGATCTGATCGGCGATCGGAGTTACGATGAAGTCTCGGTGGTGGAGATGAACTGAATGTTCATCCGTTGGACTCGGGCCCGTTGGGCCGGTCCAAGTCCAACACTTAAGTCTATTTAATTAGACTTAACTTCAATCATAAAATACTAGACAACCTATTAACCCTAACCCTAATCAATAGCCGCCCCTCCTCTCTCTCAAAGATCCGCCGCAGCCGCCACCGCCCGCCGCCGCTGAAATTTGTTCCGGCCAAATTTGACGAGGAGAATCCGTCCGTGCAGATCTCTTCAGCTCTTCTAGTGCACGCTGACGAAGGAACCTAGTCTCCGGTCGTGGACCTGATTGGCGTTAACTACCGCAGTCTACCGTGAAGTGCCGTTTTCTTTACGAAACCGGTCGGAGCCAGGCACGAGTTGCCAGCAATGTCATAATTTTGTATTATATCGTATTGATCGTCTCCCGGACATGTAAATTTTGTTCTTCCGCTGCCTCGCCGGGGGTCGTGATCCGGATACCAACAGAATCTCCCAATATCCTTCTTCATTCCCGGCCACCAATACAGCGTCTGCAAATCTCTGTACATCTTCATACTCCCTGGGTGTATGGAGTACATCGATGCATGCGCTTCTGCTAAGATCTCGGCTCTCAGCTGCCCAGTACTCGGCACCCACATGCGACCTCTGAAATGTACGATCCCATCCTTAACTGTGTACATACCTCGTTATAGGCCTGCCAATCTCTAATCCGATCCTGCAGAGTCGGCTGTACTGTGAGCACTACCAAACTCGATGCACAACCTCTTGAATAGAACTCCAGTCCGAACCTCTGTATCTCAGCCTGTAGTGGCATCTCGACTGACAAACATGCCACTACTGCAGTCTTTCGGCTCAAAGCGTCTACTACTACATTAGCTTTACCTGGATGGTAGCTAATGTCACAATCATATTCCTTTACCAACTCTGACCATCTGCGTTTCCTCATGTTCAGCTCCTTCTGGGTGAAGAAGTACTTGAGGCTCTTATGATAGGTGAAAATCTGAGAATTCTCACCGTACAAGTAGTGTCTCCAAATCTTCAATGCGAACACTACTGCTGCAAGATCCAGATCTTGCGCCGGATAGTTCTGCTCATAACTCTTCAACTGCCTCGACGCATATGCGATAACCTTGCCTCCCTGCATCAAAAATACACCTAACCCTCTCAGGGAAGCATTCGTATAAACTACAAGCTCCTCGTGATCCACTGGCATCGCTAACACTGGTGATGAAGTGAGGGCCTCCTTCAACTGATCAAAACTCCTCTGGCACTCGGGACTCCACACATATTTATCATTCTTCTTGGTCAGGGCTGTCAAGGGCACTGAAATCAAAGATAAGCCCTTGATAAACTTATGGTAGTATCCTGCTAACCCCAAGAAAATGCGAATCTCTGCTGCATTCCTTAAAATCCCCCAGTTCTGCATTGCCTCCACCTTCGATGGGTCGTGTAAGGATCAAGCGCTTAACACTAGGCCAAAAGCTATAGCTGTTAGCCAAGGTGCAAATTTATTTCCTTATAATGTGGCAGCGCAGAGTGCACCTATTATGTGAGTTAGGGTTGGGCTGTTAGGACCATGAGTTAGGGGAGGTGCGTGTCTAACTGCTGGTGCTGTCTCAATTCCCTTAGAGATCAGTCTTACCCTTCCCCTACTGTGGGCCCTATGCCTAGCAGAGATAGTATTACCCGTTAAGATCTGTCATCACACTTTTACAGTCCACATGGCCAACCAGATCAAGCGGCGCAACGTAAGAAGCTTGACGTACGAGAACTTTCCAGGAGGTCACCCATCCCAGTACTGTTCTCACCCTTGCACGCTTAACTCAACAGGTCGACTGCATCCCATCTCTCGACACGATATGCCCCAAGAATGCCACCCGCTCAAGCCAAAACTCGCACTTGCTGAACTTGGCATACAACCTATGCTCTCTCAATATCTGCAAAGCCGTCTGCAAGTGCTGTCTGTGCTCCTTGAATAGACCAGGATGTCGTCGATGAAAACAATGATGAACTGGTCCAAGTAGTGTCTAAAGACCCTGTTCATCAAATCCATGATAATCGCTGGGGCATTCAAGCCAAACGGAATCAACAAGAACTCATATTGGTCGTAACGTGTTTGAAATATAGTCTTGGACACGTCCTACTCTATAACTCTCAACTGATGATAGCCAGACCTCAAATCAATCTTCGAGAAAACTGAAGCTCACTGCAGCTGATCAAATAAATCCTCTATCCTCGAGAGTGGGTACTTATTCTTCACTGTAACTCTATTCAGCTCCCGGTAGTCAATGCACAATCTCATGCTACCATCCTTCCTGAAGCTCACTGCAGCTGATCAATAAATCCTCTATCCTCGAGAGTGGGTACTTATTCTTCACTGTAACTCTATTCAGCTCCCGGTAGTCAATGCACAATCTCATGCTACCATCCTTCTTCTTCACAAACAGAACTGACGCGCCCCATGGAGAAAAGCTAGGGCAAATGAACCCCTTGTCGAGCAACTCCTGAATCTGCTCATTCAGCTCCTTCATCTCGAAATGAGCCAAACGATACGGTGCCTTGGAGATAGGCATTGTACCTGGCATCAGCTCGATCGAAAACTCCACCTCTTGCTCCGGTGGAACTCCCACAACATAATCAGAAAATACATCTGCAAAATCCCTGACTACCTCCACATCAGACTGTGAAGGGCCTGCTGAATCTCCTGAAGCAATAACACTGGCCAAGAATGCCTGACATCCGAGCTCAACTAGCTTCCTGGCCTATAGAAACGATATGAATCTGGGCTTCTGCTGTCTCCTCGCTGCCTCAAATAAGAAGGTCTCCTACCCTGGCGGCCCGATAGTCACTGACCTCCTCTAGAAATCGATCACCGCTCAAAACTCCGTCAACCAACCAATCCATACCTAGGATGAGGTCCAATCCTAACATCGGCAAAACGACCAAGTCTGCTCAGACCGCATAATCTGGAACATCATCATCAATCCTTTCACGACGCTGTTCGTTGTCAGCTCCTCTCTGACAAAACCATCACGGCAAGAGCTACTCCCAAGCTCTCCGGAATAATACCCATCCTCTGTGTGAACGCAATCGGTGGGTCGTCCCTGAGTCTGACAAGGCAAGGGTAGTGACACCAAGCACCCGAATCTCGCCTGAAATAGAAATGCCACAGAGGTACGTGTTTACGATCAAACTAGATCCCAATAAAAAGTTTATATGCCTAAAACATTTCTAAGTTCGCTAGTCCTATCCGTCTAAGTTATCAAGGCAAATTCTAGAAGATCTACAGTACTTACTTATATCAACTCAGCAATTAAGGCATAGAATCTCCTAGCAGAGCTCTACCTAGCATGCAATTCTAAAACCCCCAGATAGCAACATGACAAAGCACGGGAACGACGGGAATCTAAAATGGAATACCTGTGAGTAATGTCGTGTCCGGATCTGCAGCCTCTGCCTGCATCACAAAAACACGACCTGTGGCCTGTCTCCTCTTAGGTAAATCCCTAGAAATATGCCCTGGCTCCCTGCAGTGGTAGAACCTGCTTAATCCAACCATGCAAGGTCGTGAATGCTTCTTACTACACTCCTTGTAGATCGGGTACCCTCCAGGTCTAGGGGCGCTGGCCCCTAGATGCTGCGGCCTCTGCTGGCCCTGAGGTCTCTGCTGCTGTGACCCCTGAAGAGTTGGGACCTTATGAGGCCCCTGAAATGGTCTCTTTGCTGGCTGCTGCAAAGACTGCCCCCTGACGGGCTGCTGTAACTGCCGCTTCCTCTGGAAGTCATCCGTCATGTCCTTCCGGCCCCTCTCAGACCGGTAAGCTCTGTTCACTGCCGCCATATAAGTAGCCACGTCCGCCATATTGACATCATGGAGGATGTCTGGTGTCAGGTCCGGTGCACTAAATCATCGATTAATGACTCAATTAATCTTAATTACATGGAAGAATAAAAAATGGGCTAAAAATTTTCGTTTTGGGCCTGAACCAACAACAACTCTTAAAATACAATCATACTCAAAATATGGATTTTTGACTCAGAAATACAACAACATCAATAGCAACAAATACAGGTAAAATACAAATACAGATACCCAAATACATAGTCACGTAGGGAATCCCCTGGTTCATTATATAATATAAATAACTGTGACTCAAAACGAGGATCTACCAGCTGACGCTCCACTCAGTCTAGCCGGATTACCTGAAGATCCTGCAAAGGACAACACAGACCAACGCAGTCCCCCAAAAACAGGAAAATAAAAAGAGGTCAAAACTCAGTACAAATAGCATCAAGAAAAGAGCAATCACATCATACATGAAATATCTCATACGTGCAATGCATGTGGGCTACCAAGAATCATCGGTAAGAAAGGCAAAATGACTCAGCTTTGCAGAATCATCATCCTGTGATATTCAAGTACGACAGATCGGCCGCCCATCACAGTATAGTGGTATTCAAGCACGACGACTCAACCGGCCACCACTATATAGTAACAACGTTGGACCTTTCAGGCACGACAACTCAGCCGGCCGATCGCAACGTATCAAGGAATCGGTTCAATAGAACATGCTCAATATGTATGCGTGAATGCAAGACAACATCAGCTCACAAAATGCATAATAATTAAGCACAATCATCAAAAAACCAGTCAATATCAGCACGGCTAGATAATTCAACCAGCACATTGTTAGAGTAGATGTCCAACTAGCCAACTTGTGGCGTGTGGGTTTTATAGACTCTTGTCTATAACGATCTTTTAATATGATATACGCATTTATTTATGGCATTCTTTATTTTCATTATGTTATAATGTTAACAATTGTGTTGGATAAAGACCTAGAATGCACCATAGTGTATGTTAGATGTGATAGTGGATATGATGGCTATCATGAAACACATCTAATAGTCATTGTGTATTTTGAACTTGTTCCTAGTCGATTGGACCGTCAAAATGAGGATAAGGCCGCCCGAGCTTGAGACTAGCATATACGATGTGAAGTACCATGTTTCATTGGTAGGGAACATTGTGATGTTCTGAGCATGAAGATGGATAGTGACCTGGTGATCTATCGAACTACCCTCGTTCGAACTTCCAAGTGGTTACCATTTGTCGAGTGGATAAGTCCGAGGTCTTGGTTGTACTGATTAGTCCTCACTACTCGAAACGTCATTGAGACTCTACATGATAGGTGCCTCATTTTGACCCATATACCGACTCACTTGGGGTCATTAGGTGGCGGGATTGGGTAAGGTCCCGATGCATGTAGGAGTCGATGCTTCGTTGTCTAGGATTCACCGCTCGCTCTCATGCGTGGATATCCTATGCTATCTGAGGAGATAATAGTGTGATAAATCTCAGGCCGGAGTACTGGATGTGTTTTAGGTAAATGGGTTTGCCTAGTAACACTCGCCTTGTCACTATTTGATCTCCAAGATGTATGCATAGTTATCGGATCTATAGCGACTCTCGATATAACAATGGTCGTTGATCTGATCGGGATATATGTGTTGAAAGGACCGTACTGTACGCTAACCATGAACAACTGGTTCTTGAAGGCACTATCAGTGATACCTAGGGGATCATGGCGAGATGTTGCTAGGCGCTTTACCATGATCCGTTGGGCATGTCCGAGATTGTGATTTCGGAGTCACAATGGTTGTGGGCCCACGGCTAGCTGTATCCCTGAACCATTGAGGGTCACACAAGTACTGGATTCACGATTCCCGCATGGAAACTGAGCTCAATGTGTTGAGCATAGGAGGAGGATTTTAGTGAGTGCGACTTCCTAAAAGTCAACAGGGGTCAAATTGCAATTTCCCAAAAGTTGAGGGGCTAAACTGTAATTTTGGACTAGGTGGTCTGAAAAATTGTTTTCGCATCATAATATTCAGTTTTGGAAACTGAGTCGATCGGTCCGATCTGATCGTCGATCGGGATTATGATGAAACCATGGTGATTTAAATGAATCGAATGTTCATATGGACATGGGCTTGACCCAAGCCCATTTGGCCGGTTCAAGCCCATGTATGATTTAAATACTAGACTTGGTCTAGGGCTAGATCACAACACAACATAACATAACTTACAACAAAACCCTAGCCTCCAAGCAAGTTGGCCGCCCCCCCTCCTCCCCAAAATCCTCTCGCCCGCCGCCTCCACCGCCGCGCCGCCGTGCCGCCGCCGCCGTGATCGGACTTGTTCCGATCAATCGTGTTGATGAGATTCCGTTCGTGCCAAATTAATCAGGCCATCTAGTGCAGGCTGACGAAGGAGTCGTGTTTCCGGTCGTGGACCTGATTTAGTAGGATCTACCGCCGCCTACCTTGAAGAGCCAGATTCCCTGTTAATTTGGTTGGAGCCAGGCGCCTAGACTCCAGCAAGTTGACACTCTATAAAACATCCTATGCATGTTTTATTGATTATATTATATGTACTGAACAATTTCCGTGGCAAATTTTAAACTTCCGCTGCGCCCTCGGGAAACGGGATCCGGATCCGCCATTGTCACCAACAGTGGTATCAGAGCCAAGGCTCGGATCTATCAATACATATTTTGTGCCTTATTGCATCAAATCACAAATTTTCGAAAATAAAAAAAAACCGGCGGCATTTTAGCCTCCGCACGCAGGCACTTTAGCCGCCGCACGCCGGCACTGTAGCCGCCGCACGCTGCTCGCGCGGCGGGCGCCGCCGTGCAACCGCTGTCCGGCGTATCGGAGGCGGCGTTGCTACGCTGTTTTTCGACTCCTTGGATTTCCGGGCCAGTCCCGGATGGCCCGAGGGGTTTTCGGGCTAATATTTGTTATTGGGCATTTATAAAATACGTATTTTTAATTAAAATATAAGTTTGGTTGGAAATTATCAAATTTGATTTGATTATTTAATTTTATGTCAATTAATTGGATTGATTGCATGTTTGGGATGATCGAGAGCCGTGCCCAATGTGTTAGGTGTATGCTCTAGGTTTTGCGTTTTTGGTTGTAAATATTGTTGATATATCATTTATAAAGTGGGCCTGGTTTATGGCCCGTTCCCACCCCTTAAAATGTATCCCAATGTGTCATGGATATTTAATTGTAAATATTAGATTTAGTGGGAGGACATTTGAAGATGGTGGCGATGACGATCAAAGATATTGAAAACCGAAGATCTGTAAAACCGGAAGCTAATGTAATAGGATTGCATAGCATACTGCATTTCACCTAGGACTGGACCCAGGTCCGTGATTGGCAACCACGGACCGCACAGCTCTCGCGATCGATCATCCCAAAGTTTATTTATATATATGCGATATATATGTTAGTTGAATCCGCATGTTAAATTTTGATTTAGTATTTATGAGACCATATTTTTCAAAAATAAAATCCCTCATTTTAAATATGATTTAAAACTGATATCAAGATTAAAAGTTTATTCGATAAACTAAGGGAATTTAAATCTGTTTCCTACCTTCCATCAACAATGGGTGTACGTCGATGCTACCCGCATACATGGCCCGACTCATATTATTGAGGGGGTTATGTATGTCGAAAAGCTGTACACGTCATTGACACTTGTTGTGAGTCGGTTGAAACTCCCTTTAACGTTGGCTCATATTATTGGCGACCGTCCTTCACGACTCAACATTGATGGGTCATCTTGACACGTGATAGTAATCGGCGTCATATTATTGGGCCCTTACTGGACGTGAGGTGAATACATGGAGGTTGCATCGGTTGCAATTGGACTCTACCTTTTGAGGGTCATGGTTGGCTGATATTATTCGGGACCATGGTCGCTTGATTGGACTTCGTGTACCCACTAAGGAAACTTGCTTTCTCGATTTCATTAGAGGGTGGTGAAATCGTTAAAATAGTGGGAGGGTAATTCATAAAACTAAATGACCTTGTTTTATGTCTTAGCGTTTTTCATATATAGTTAGTAATGCATGTCTGTTTTTCTTTTCAGTATAAACTGCTTTACAATGTCTTCGATCAAAAATCCACTCGCTGCTATACTGGATAGCAACAAGTTCACTGGTCTGAACTACCAAGACTGGCTTCGAAACCTCAACATTGTGTTGGCTTCGGAGAAACTTCTTTATAC
>KQ988475.1:20145-58236 GCA_001598015.1 Dorcoceras hygrometricum | reverse complement strand
ACTGGTTCTTGCAGGCACTATCAGTGATACCTAGGGGATCATGGGGCGATGTTACCATGATCCGATGGGCAAGTCCGGAATTGTGATTCCGGAGCCGCAATGGTTGTGGGCCCACGGCTAGCTGTATCCCTGAACCATTGGGGGTCACACAAGTACTAGATTCGAGATTCCCGCACGGATACTCAGCTCAATGTGTTGAGCACGAGAAGAGGATTTCGGGAAGTGCGACTTCCTAAAAGTCAACAGGGGTCAAACCGAGGTTTCCCGCTGTTGAGGGGCAAAACGGTCATTTTGCACTGGGGTTCTGAAAAATGGTTTTTCAGATCATATTATTCAGTTTCGGAAACTGAGTCGATCGGTCCGATCTGATCGGCGATCGGAGTTACGATGAAGTCTCGGTGGTGGAAATGATATGAATGTTCATTGTTGGACCCGGGCCCGTTGGGCCGGTCCAAGTCCAACACTTAATCTATTTAAATGTATTTAGGAGACTTAATCAACAACTCAACTCTCATAACTTGAACCCTAAACCTAGTGATAGCCGCCCCTCACCTCCTCTCCAAACGCCGCCGCCGCCGTCGCCCACGCGCCGCCGCCGCCGATCGTCACCGGAAATTTATTTCCGGCCAGTTCGACGAGGAGAATCCATTCGTGCTGATCTCGTCAGCGCTTCTAGTGCAGCCTGATGAAGGAGTCTCGGATCTGGTCGTGGACCGGATTGGCGTAAACTACCACAATCTACCGAGAAGAGCCGGGTTCTCGTAATACCGGTTGGAGCCAGGCACAAGTGCCAGCAAGGTATTCAATTTTGAACACCCTATGAATGACGATTATTGAATTGTCTGTTTTTGTATTGATCGTCTCCCGGCCATATTCTTTGTTCTTCCGCTGCCTCGCCGGGGGGCGGATCCGGATCCACAACACTACCAACAACCCAACCCAAACCGATACCTTAAACAAGATAACCAGCTCTAATCGAAACTCAGAATAGGAAGAAATCACTTACCCAAAGCTGTTTAAGAACGAAAGAACTGCTGGCCAGAAATCGCGAAGATATTCGAACACTGCAACTACTTCGCGCTTCCTCAACTCGACAACTCAAGTCTTCAAAATGGTATCAATTGAAAGATCTCAAGGAGACGAGCTCAACTCCACCAATCTTTCTCCAAACGGCGGCGTAAATAGACGATAATTGCCAGATTTGTGTTTGGATGAACAGTAAGGGTTTGGAATCAGATATAAGTAGAAAAGCTCCCTGAGGAAGAAGATAAGAAATGTCGGGTATCGAATTCGCGAAGTGTTGATCAATACATATATATATATATATATATATACATAATCTCCAGTCAACGCTACAGTGCCACCGACCAACTCAGATTTGAGCACTCAACCAGCTTTGACTCCTTCACACTAACCAAATCTGATTACCACCAAACGATGTCACACCGGGTCCAGTTCTCGTCAAATCTGATGCTCGCTAAACAACGTTGCATCAATCATACTCAGCCAACGCCAAATCTAGCATACGTCAAATGACACCGTATCGCTTATGCTTAACCCGCGTCTACCTGGGTAATCCAAAACGACATCGTTTCGTCTCCCGCTCAAGACAACCCGCTCAAACATATTAGGGTCAGATCTGAACACCGTGATCTTACTCAAATCTGAAAAACTACGAAACGATCTACTCAAACAACGAACCAAACTGATTCTCATAGCGCCTCTAATCACTCGCGCGGGGTATTTTCCAAATCCGAACTCCAGCTACTCCTGATACACCAAATCTACTCAACGCTTGGTCTCTTTTTCTCCCTTCACTCCATGATACACACCCGATATACTTCTAAGTCAAATCCAAAGTTCATATACTCAAACCTGCCCGCATCCAAAGCTGATCTCACAAACAGCTTTGACCAATCTTCCTAGGCTGAATACCCGATAATTCATGAGACACGCTTCTCCGATTAAATCCTCATTCCAATCTAATATGCTCGAACATCTTACGAGATTAAATCGGGCTATTTCCTCAAATCTTCCTCGAAATCAAAAGGCAACTACATATCAAATCGAAGGACTATCAGAAAATCACCAGACAAAATACACAACTCTCCAGAATTCTCAAAGCTTATCAACAATCTAGAATATCTCAATGCTTAACAAAAATCACTCACCAAGGTACAAAACAACTCAACACGTACATCAGCAGACTAGAAGATTACCTGAATCAATTCTGCGAATGCTCAAACAGATGAGGCCACTCTTGTCTCATCTTTTCTTCAAATTCCCAGATATCTTACTCTCTGCAATGCTTACTCCATTGGACCATCACCAAAGGAATAATCTTATTTCTCAGCTGCTTCTCGTTCCTATCCAGAATCTGCACTAGATATTTGACATAACTCAGGGTCTGATCCAGCTCAACTTCATCAGTCCTTAGCACATGGGACGGATGGCTCATATTTTCTCAACATAGACACATGAAACACATCATGCATCACCGCAAACTCAGCAGGTAACTGAAATCTGTACGCCAAGGATCCAATCCTCTCAACAATATCGAAGGGACCAACGAATCTAGGAGCTAACTTACCCTTAAACCTGATCTCATCATGCTCTTGAAGGGAGGAACCTTCAGAAACACTCGATCGCCAAACTGAAATTCCAAAGGCCTACGCCTCTTGTTAGCATAACTAGCTTGACGATCTTGTGCAGCCTTCATTCTGCTCTGAATCAACTCAATTTTGATCTTTCATATGCTGCACAAACTCAGGTATAGATAGCTGTCTCTCACCAACTTCTTCCCAACAAATTGGTGATCTACACTTTCGACCGTACAAAGCTTCAAATGGGGCCATCCCGATAGTCACTTGGTAGCTGTTATTATACGAAAATTCTATCAGGAACAAAGAATCCTACCAACTACCACTAAAATCCATCACTATAGCTCGCAGCATGTCCTCCAAAATCTGAATAGTTCTCTCAGATTGGGCATCTGTCTGAGGATGATAAGTTGTACTCATAGCCAATCTTGAACCCATCGCTGCTTGCAAACTCTTCCAAAATCGGGAAGTAAATCTTGGATCTCTATCAGACACTATCGAAAAGCACTCCATGCAATCTAACCACATGGTCGACGTATAGCCTCGCCATATTCTTCATAGAACACCACACATCATAGGGAATGAAATGGGCTGACTTCGAAAGCCTGTCAATCACAACCCAAATAGCATCAAATCCCCTATTCGAACGAGGTAAATGAGTTACAAAATCCATGGACACGTGCTCCCAATTCCATTGAGGCACTTCTAATCTCTGAAACAATCCACCAGGTCTCATTCTCTCGGCCTTGACCTGTTGACAGTTCAAACATCGTGCTACAATTCTAGAGATGTCATTCCTCATACCTTCCCACCAGTAGTGAGACTTCAAGGCATGATACATCTTCTTCTCGCCCGGATGCACACTGTAACGACTACAATGTACCTAGTTCAAAATGGTTTCCTTCAGATCAATCAAATTAGAAACAACCAATCCACCACGAAATCTCAGACATCCATCAGAAGCAACAGAAAAATCTTCTGACTGTACATTCTGGGCCTTAATCTTCAGCTCATGAATATACGGGTCAGTCCTCTATGCTGCTCTAATGTCTACTACAATCTGCGATTCAACCTGAAGGGAAGAAACCACGAAACACTGATCCTCTGGCTAAAAACGGCATCTAGTAGTCCCTAAATGCTCATGAACTTTGGATATACTCAACGACGTCAACATCGCAGGTTGGATTTCCTACTCAAAGCATCTGCCACCAAGTTCATCTG
The DNA here is from genome assembly GCA_001598015.1 of Dorcoceras hygrometricum. Classification (NCBI taxonomy): domain Eukaryota; kingdom Viridiplantae; phylum Streptophyta; class Magnoliopsida; order Lamiales; family Gesneriaceae; genus Dorcoceras; species Dorcoceras hygrometricum. The sequence goes on along the minus strand of KQ988475.1, from coordinate 54,415 downwards.
CCCAGGCTGATACTGAATCTCACAGTCAAAATCTTTGAGCAACTCCATCCAACGACGTTGCCTCATATTCAGATATGACTGGGTGAACATATACTTCAAACCCTTATGGTCTATGTACACCACATTGCTCACCATACAAGTAATGACGCCAAATCTTCAGGGCAAAAACAATGGCAGTTAACTCTAGATCATGAACAGGGTACCTCGTCTCATGGTACTTCACTGTCGAGATGCATAAGCTATCACACACCTGTTTTGCATCAGTACACAACCCAAATCATTCAGAGAATCATCGAAACAAACCACAAAACCTCCAGAACCCGAAGGTAAAGCCAACACAGGAGCAATAGTCAACTTCTTATTAAGCAATCGGAAACTCGACTCACACTCATCTGTCCATAGAAATATTTTATCCTTCTGGGTCAACTGCATCATCGGCTTGGATATTGAAGAAAAACCATCAATGAAACATCTATAATAACGAGCCAAACCTAAGAAACTACGGATCTCTAAAGCATTCGTAGATCACTCCCAGTTAGAACTGCTTCGACCTTACTAGGATCCACCGAAATACCTTGTGCAGATATGACATGACCAAAAATATTACCTTATCCAACCAGAATTCACATTTACTGAACTTCGCATAAAGCTGTGAGTTTCTCAGTTTCTGCAACACCAATCTCAAGTGCTCCTCATGCTAACTGAAGTTCCTCGAATACACCAGAATTTCATCTATGATGACAATAACAAAACGATCAATGTACTCACTAAAGACGTGATTCATCAAATCCATGAAGATAGCAGGAGCTGTGAGGATTGGGATTCGAAAATTTTGATTAATCGAGAGTTACTGATTTTCGAATTTCAGTCGCTAGGCGCTATCGGGAGAAATCTGTGTTGAATTTGGAGTTGATTAGTTGAGTCTTTCGATAAGAGATGTGATTCTGGTAGTAATTCAGACTTGAGGATCATCGCTAGAAGAAGATGGGCCAACAGCGTCTTTGCGCGGGAATTTGTGAGCATTCAGATGTGAGTACTCAGTAGTGATGCGTCGTCGTTTTGCAATTTCAGATGTCAACGCGGGTCAACGGTGCTGAGTATCTAGCGAGTGCTGAAATGAGAGTAGCGCGAGACATCTGTTGCGTTAGCGCGCGGGTGCGAGAAGCTGCCACGTGTTGGTCAACACAACTGCGTTGAATGCTGTTGTTAGCGCTGTTCAAATGTTGCTAGCGAGAGAGTTTTGTTCCAGCTGTTGAAGCTCTGCTACGTCGTTTTGATTAGTTAGCACGACGTCGTTTGCTATTGTGCGTTAGAGGTGTGTAGCGAAGTCTGATTCGTGACAGCTGAGCCAGCTGTGAGTGAGCGCTGGGTTCAGAAGTGAGGATTCCTGCTGTAGTACAAGATGGGATCTGAGTTGTTAAGAGCAGAAGCTGGTATCGAGGATTTAAATATAAGTGCTGATCGACCCTTAGCATATTTTCGAACCCGATATTTCCTATCTCTTTCCGCGAGTACCCTCGAAACCCTTACTGTTCACCGAGCACTATTTATCCGATTTGCCGTCGATTTCCGCCATTGTTTGGAGCAAGACCGGTGGCGCTGAACTCGTCTTGCTTAGCTCTTTCGATTGCTACCAGTTAGGCGACCTGATTCGACGCGTAGGAGGAGCACGAAGGAATCCCTACGACAGTTGAATCGAGAATTCCTTAGTTCATTTGAGCTTCTGGGTAAGAGTTCCTTACTGATTTGAGCTTAGTTCTAGTTGTTAGAACCAGTGTTGATAGGTAGAACCAGATATTGGTTTTAACCATAGACAGTAAGATGTAGAATTTCAGATTTGAGCTAAGTTATGAGATGTCTTGAATGATTTGAGCTCCCAGACAGTTCCTGTTGTGTTTGCTGAGTCCAACGAAGGGGCAGATTGGTGAAGGCTGTGTTTCCGTGTCCTGGTGAGATCTGTTGAGATAGATCTGAGCATTGAGGTACGAATTTAGCTTCTGATTATAGCTTTGGCATAAGCGTGTAGTGTTTCAAAGCATGAATGATGCTCTGTGGAATCTGTTTATGTGATTATTGTGTTTTACGTGAACAGTTGTGGCTCATACCTGAATTTATATGTTATGTTTACATGAATTATGCATGTTAAAATCAGATTTGAATTTCATGGCATTCATGCATACATATTGAGCCAGACGATTGATTGAGAACCCGAGAAAGAGCCACGTTGTGATCGGCAGACAGATGTATCGTACCTGAAAGGTCCAACGCTATCATCAGAGTGGTGATCAACTGACTCGTCGTGTCTAGATTCCATCGAGCTGTGATGGGTAATTGAGTGGCCAGCCCTAAATATCACGGACCGATGATTTCCACTGGCTGATTGGCTGTGCGTGGTATAGAGGCTCGCCTTTGATTTGCCAGCTGACTCGTTGTCCTAGATTGACCGATTCTTTGACAACCCTCATGCTTTCATGTTTTGATATACTGCATGTTTATGAGTAGCTGTTGTCTTAGTGCTCTTCGTACTGAGGTTTGACCTCGTATTTCTTTTCCTGCTTTTGTGTTCTTGGGTCTGTATTGTCCATTGCAGGTACTACAGGTATTTTGGCTGGGCAGAGTGGATCTTCATCTAGTAGATCCCCATTTGGTTGAGTCCTAGTGTATTTATATTATGTATTGAACCAGGGGATGCCCTGAGTTTATGTATGTTGGGGATCTGCATTGAGATTTATTTGATTTCCTGTCTGTGTTCGGATTTTGAGTTAAATTATTTATATTATGTATTGAACCAGGGGATGCCCTGAGTTTATGTATGTTGGGGATCTGCATTGAGATTTATTTGATTTCCTGTCTGTGTTCGGATTTTGAGTTAAATCCTATTTTGAGTATGTATTATTTTGAATGATGATTTTACTGTTCAGGCCCAAACATTTGAAGAAAAATTTAAGCCCTATTTTATGCTTCCGCTATTATGTGCTTAATTGTATTGTTAATCCTTGTTGATTAGCACAGGCCTGACATTTTTGGTTTCAGAGCCTAAACTGGGATAAGCTCATTTTCCTTTGATCACACTCGAGTCTAGGCATAGAGTTTTGATTTGATTTCTTGCTTGACTCTGTGACTTGCTTGATTTGATATCTGTCTCTGTGATTATATGCTGTTAGTATTACCTTGAGACTTGATTAGATGCCGCCGCGGAGAGGTAGAGGTAGGACTGCTAGACGTTCCGCTGAGGAGTCTAGGGTTGTTTCAGTTGGTGTTGGCTGGTGCCCCATCAACGTATGCTGAGGCTGTGATCGAGTAGTTGATATTGAGGAGAGTTTTCTGGATGCACCGACGCAGGTTCCGATGATAGTTGGACGAGGCTACCTCCCTGCACCTGAAGGTACGCATGCTTCCCAGTCTCCTCAGACTTCACAGCAATCGAACCGTCAGAGGTTCAGGCCTCGTGGGAAGCAGTTTAAGAAGAAGTCGAATTCTAGTTCCTCTGGTTCTGTGAGCTCTGGTGGCAGTGGTTCCGGAAGGATTGTCTTGTGGACAGTGCGGTGGTAAGCACATGACTTCGCAGTGCCATGGAGTTCAGGGGACTTTCCACAATTGTGGACAGCCTGGACTCTTTCTGAGAGTGTGTCCTTTGTTGAGGGGACAGTCTTTGTTTCCTTCGCATCAAGGTTCGGTTGGTGGTTCTTCGCAGAGGCCGCAACCTCCTGCCCCGACCCAACGATATGGATTCCAACCCCGTGAGCCGTCTAGGTTTGGAGGACCTTCGAGACCATAGTTTCCGGGACCGCAGCAGGCTTAGGTGAATGCCTTGTCGAGAGATCAGGCTGATGAGATACCTAGTAACGTGATCGCATGTACATGCTCTATCATTGATTTTCCAGCGAGAGTTTTATTTGATACAGGATCGTCACACTCCTTTGTTTATGCATGGTTTGTGCATGAGTGTGGGTTGAGAGTTACCCCACTGTGTGATGTTTTATCTGTGTCTGCTCCTGCTGGTGTGTGGTTGTTGTCTTGTGTGATTGTGGTGGATTGTGTGATTCGGTTTGATCAGAATGTGATAGTGGCGAATTTGATATCGCTGGAGATGAGAGATTTTGATTGCATCTTGGGAATGGATTTGTTGTCCAGCTATAACGCTACTGTTGATTGTTTCCATGGTGTGGTGAGATTTCGCCCAGAGTCAGGAGAGAAGTGGGATTTCTACGGTGCTGATTCGCGCTCAAATATTCCACTGGTTTCCGCCATGGAGATGTTTAGTCTGTTATCGCCGGGTAACGCTGGATTCATGATCTATGCGCTCGATGTTTCCCTAGAGTCGCATTTGGAGTTGAGCGATATGCCGATTGTCAGAGAGTTTCCAAACGTGTTTCCCGACGACATTCTTGGATTTCATTCGAGAATAGAAATTGATTTTAGCATAGAGGTGGTTCCAGGGACAGCCCCAACTTCTAGAGCTCCGTATCGATTGGCGCCAGCTGAGTTGAAGGAACTCAAGAAGCAGTTGAGAGATCTTCTTGATAAGGGCTTCATCCGACCGAGTATGTCGCCTTGGGGAGCTCCGATTTTGTTCGTGAAGAAGCAAGATGGGTCTATGAGGATGTGTGTTGATTTTCGACAGTTGAATAAAGCAACGATCAAGAAATCCGTTGCTGAGGATTGATGATTTGTTTGATCAGTTGCAAGGATCGGTCGTATACTCGAAGATTGACTTGCGCTCTGGCTATCACCAGTTGCGAATTAGAGACGTTGATGTAGTGAAGACAGCTTTTCAGATGAGATATGGGCATTATGAGTTTCTTGTGATGTCGTTTTGGTTGACGAATGCCCCAGCTGTTTTCATGGATTTGATGAATCGCGTCTTTAGTGAGTATATCGATCGATTCGTGATTGTCTTCATAGATGACATCTTGGTGTATTCGAGAAGTTTCAGAGAGCATAAGGAGCACCTGAGATTGGTATTGCAGAAGTTGAGAGACTCGCGGTTGTATGCCAAGTTCAGCAAGTGTGAATTTTGGCTGGATAGAGTAATATTTTTGGTCATGTGATTTCTACGCAAGGTATTTCTATGGATCCTAGTATGGTCGAAGCAGTTCTTAACTAGAAGCGACCTAGGAATGTTTCTGAGATCCGTAGTTTCTTGGGTTTGGCTGGCTATTATAGGCATTTTATTGAGAAGTTCTCTTCGATAGCCAGACTGATGATGCAGTTGACTCAGAAAGATAGGAAGTTTGTTTGGATTGATGAGTGTGAGTCGAGTTTCCAGACACTTAAGGAGAAGTTGACTACTGCTCCTGTGTTGGCTTTACCATTTGGATATGGAGGTTTCGTTGTTTGCTCCGATGCATCTCTGAGTGGTTGAGGATGTGTTTTGATGCAAAATGGATACGTGATTGCGTATGCGTCTCGACAGTTGAAGCCCCACGAGAAAATGTACCCCGTTCATGATTTGGAATTGGCCGAGATTGTCTTCACCTTGAAGATCTGGCGTCATTATTTGTATGGTAAGGAGTTTGTGGTGTACACCGACCACAAGAGTTTGAAGTATCTTCACTCAGTCAGATCTGAATATGAGACAGCGTCGTTGGATGGAGTTGCTCAAGGACTTTGATTGTGAGATTCAGTATCAGCCTGGGCGGATGAACTTAGTAGCCGATGCTTTGAGTAGGAAAGCCCAGCCTGCGATGCTAACATATTTGAGTATCTCGAGAGTCCACGAGCAGTTGGGTACTTCTGGTTGGCGGTTCCAACCAGGTGATCAGTATTTCATGGTTTCTTCCACTCAGGTTGAACCACAGATTGTGAGTGACATCAGGGAGGCACAGAGGACTGATCCTTATGTTCATGAGTTGAAGCTAACATATTTGAGTATCTCGAGAGTCCACGAGCAGTTGGGTACTTCTGGTTGGCGGTTCCAACCAGGTGATCAGTATTTCATGGTTTCTTCCACTCAGGTTGAACCACAGATTGTGAGTGACATCAGGGAGGCACAGAGGACTGATCCTTATGTTCATGAGTTGAAGATTAAGGCCCAGAATGGTCAGTCTGATGATTTTTCTATTGCTTCTGATGGGTGTTTGAGATTTCGAGGAAGGCTAGTGGTTCCTAACTTGATTGATTTGAAAGAGGCTATAATGAATGAAGCACATTGTAGTCGGTATAGTGTGCATCCGGGCGAGAAAGATGTACCATGCTTTGAAGTCTCACTACTGGTGGGAAGGCATGAAGAGCGACATTTCTGGTTTTGTTGCTAGATGTTTGAACTGTCAGCAGGTCGAGGCCGAAAGAAGGAGACCTGGTGGATTGTTGCAGAGTTTAGAAGTGCCTCAGTGGAATTGGGAGCACATCGCCATGGACTTTGTGACTCATTTACCTCGATCGAGTAGGGGACGCGATGCGATTTTGGTGGTGATTGATAGACTTTCGAAGTCAGTCCATTTCATTCCCTATGATGTGAGGTGTTCGATGAAGATGATGGCAAGATTGTACATCGACCATGTGGTTAGATTGCATGGAGTGCCTGTTTCAATAGTGTTCGATAGAGATCCACGATTCACATCTCGATTCTGGAAGTGTTTGAAAGCAGCTATGGGTTCGAGATTGGCGATGAGCACTGCTTATCATCCTCAGACAGATGGCCAATCTGAGAGGACCATACAGACTTTAGAAGATATGCTGCGAGAAATTGTGATGGATTTCGATGGTGGCTGGCAGGATTCGCTATCCTTGGTTGAGTTTTCTTATAAAAACAGATACCAAGTGACTATCGGGATGGCTCCATTTGAAGCATTGTATGGTCGCAAGTGTAGATCTCCGATCTGTTGGGAAGAAGTTGGTGAGAAACAGCATATGAGAGATCAGGTTTCGTTAATTCGAAGTAGAATGAAGGCTGTGCAAGATCTCTTCACTAGCTATGCTAACAAAAGATGCCGACCTCTGGAATTTGGAGTTGGTGATCGAGTATTCCTTAAGATTTCTCCTTTAAAGAGTGTTATGAGGTTCAGATTTAAGGGCAAGTTAGCTCCTAGATTCATTGGTACATTTTAAATTGTTGAGAGGATTGGACAGTTGGCTTATAGATTGCAACTACCTGATGAATTAGCAGCGATACATGATGTTTTTCATGTGTCAATGTTGAGAAAATATGAGCCAGATCCGTCCCATGTGTTGAGGACTGATGAAGTTGAGCTAGATTCTGCCTTGATTTATGTTGAATATCCAGTTCAGATTCTGGATAGGAAGGAGAAGCAGTTGAGGAATAAGGTTATTCCGTTGGTGATGGTTCAATGGAGTAAGCATGGCAGAGAAGAAGCTACCTGGGAAGTTGAGGAGAAGATGAGACAAGAGTGGCCTCATCTGTTTGAGCTTTGACAGTGGAGTTTTGTTGGTGAGTTTTGATATTTTGGAAATTCTTTCCTGTATTTGCCTTTGATTTCGAGGACGACATCTCTTAAGGTGGGAGAATGTGAGGATTGGGATTCAAAAATTTTGATTAATCGAGAGTTATTGATTTTCGAATTTCAGATTTTGGTTTAGAGTTGTTCAGCTTTGAGTCGCTAGGCGCTATCGGGAGAAATCTGTGTTGAATTTGGAGTTGATTAGTTGAGTCTTTCGATAAGAGATGTGATTCCGGTAGTAATTCAGACTTGAGGATCATCGCTGGAAGAAGATGGGCCAGCAGCGTCTTTGCGTGGGAATTTGTGAGCATTCAGATGTGAGTACTCAGTAGTGATGCGTCGTCATTTTGTAATTTCAGATGTCAACGCGGGTCAACGGTGCTGGTAGCTAGCAAGTTCTGATATGAGAGTAGCACGAGACATCTATTCCGTTAGCGCGCGGGTGCGAGAAGCTGACACGTGTTGGTCAACACATCTACGTTGACAGTTGTTGTTAGCGCTGTTCAGATGTTGCTACCGAGAGAGATCTGTTCCAGCTGTTGAAGCTCTGCTACGTCGTTTTGATTAGTTAGCACGACGTCGTTTGCTGTTGTGCGTTAGAGGTGTGTAGCGAAGTCGGATTCGTGACAGCTGAGCCAGCTGTGAGTGAGCGCTTGGTTCAGAAGTGAGGATTCCTACTGTAGTGCAAGATGGGATCTGAGTTGTTAAGAGCAGAAGCTAGTATCGAGGATTTAAATATAAGTGACCGTAGACAGTAAGATGTAGAAGTTCAGATTTGAGCTAGGTTATGAGATGACTTGACAGATTTGAGCTCCCAGACAGTTCCTACTGTGTTTTGCTGAGTCCAACGAAGGAGCATATTGGTGAAGGCCGTGTTGCCGTGTCCTGGTGAGATCTGTTGAGATAGATCTGAGCATTGAGGTATGAATTGAGCTTCTGATTACAGCTTTGTCATAAGCGTGTAGTGTTTCAAAGCATGAATGATGCTCTGTGGAATCTGTTAGTGTGATTATTGTGTTTTACGTGAACAGTTGTGGATCATACCTGAATTTATATGTTCTGTTTACATGAATTATGCATGTTGAAATCAGATTTGAATTTCATGGCATTCATGCATACATATTGAGCCTGATGATTGATTGAGAACCCGAGAAAGAGCCACGTTGTGATCGGCAGACAGATGTGTCGTGCCTGAAAGGTCCAACACTATCATCGGAGTGGTGATCGACTGATTCGTCGTGTCTGGATACCACCGAGCTGTGATGGGTAATTTAGTGGCCAGCCCTGAAGATCACGGACCGATGATTTCCACCGGCTGATTGGCTGTGCGTGGTATAGAGGCTCGCCTTTGATTTGCCAGATGACTCGTTGGCCTAGATTGACCGATTCTTTGACAACCCTCATGCATTCATGTTTTGATAATACTGCATGTTTATGAGTTGCTGTTGTCTTAGTGCTCTTCGTACTGAGGTTTGACCTCGTATTTCTTTTCCTTCTTTTGTGTTCTTGGGTCTGTGTTGCCCATTGCAGGAGCTACAGGTAATTTGGCTGGACAGAGTGGAGCTTCAGCTAGTAGATCCCCGTTTGGTTGAGTCCCAGTGTATTTATATTATTTATGCCCTGAGTTTCTATGTATGTTGGGAATCTGTATTGGGATTTTTGATTTCCTGTCTGTGTTTGGATTTTGTGTTGAATCCTATTTCTTTGCGTGGGAATTTGTGAGCATTCAGATGTGAGTACTCAGTAGTGATGCGTCGTCATTTTGTAATTTCAGATGTCAACGCGGGTCAACGGTGCTGGTAGCTAGCAAGTTCTGATATGAGAGTAGCACGAGACATCTATTCCGTTAGCGCGCGGGTGCGAGAAGCTGACACGTGTTGGTCAACACATCTACGTTGACAGTTGTTGTTAGCGCTGTTCAGATGTTGCTACCGAGAGAGATCTGTTCCAGCTGTTGAAGCTCTGCTACGTCGTTTTGATTAGTTAGCACGACGTCGTTTGCTGTTGTGCGTTAGAGGTGTGTAGCGAAGTCGGATTCGTGACAGCTGAGCCAGCTGTGAGTGAGCGCTTGGTTCAGAAGTGAGGATTCCTACTGTAGTGCAAGATGGGATCTGAGTTGTTAAGAGCAGAAGCTAGTATCGAGGATTTAAATATAAGTGTTGATCGACACATAGCGTATTTTCGAACCCGATATTTCCTATCTCTTTCCCGAATCCACAACTGTTCACCAAGCACTATTTCTCCGATTTGCGTTCCGCCATTGTTTGGAGCAAGACCGGTGGCGCTGAACTCGTCTTGCTTAGCTCTTTCGATTGCTACCAGTTAGGCGACCTGATTCGACGCGTAGGAGGAGCACAAAGGAATCCCTAGGACAGTTGACTCGAGAATTCCTTAGTTCATTTGAGCTTCTGGGTAAGAGTTCCTTAATGATTTGAGCTTAGTTCTAGTTGTTAGAACCAGCGTTGATAGGTAGAACTAGATATTGGTTTGTACCGTAGACAGTAAGATGTAGAAGTTCAGATTTGAGCTAGGTTATGAGATGACTTGACAGATTTGAGCTCCCAGACAGTTCCTACTGTGTTTTGCTGAGTCCAACGAAGGAGCATATTGGTGAAGGCCGTGTTGCCGTGTCCTGGTGAGATCTGTTGAGATAGATCTGAGCATTGAGGTATGAATTGAGCTTCTGATTACAGCTTTGTCATAAGCGTGTAGTGTTTCAAAGCATGAATGATGCTCTGTGGAATCTGTTAGTGTGATTATTGTGTTTTACGTGAACAGTTGTGGATCATACCTGAATAAGATCACGGACCGATGATTTCCACCGGCTGATTGGCTGTGCGTGGTATAGAGGCTCGCCTTTGATTTGCCAGATGACTCGTTGGCCTAGATTGACCGATTCTTTGACAACCCTCATGCATTCATGTTTTGATAATACTGCATGTTTATGAGTTGCTGTTGTCTTAGTGCTCTTCGTACTGAGGTTTGACCTCGTATTTCTTTTCCTTCTTTTGTGTTCTTGGGTCTGTGTTGCCCATTGCAGGAGCTACAGGTAATTTGGCTGGACAGAGTGGAGCTTCAGCTAGTAGATCCCCGTTTGGTTGAGTCCCAGTGTATTTATATTATTTATGCCCTGAGTTTCTATGTATGTTGGGAATCTGTATTGGGATTTTTGATTTCCTGTCTGTGTTTGGATTTTGTGTTGAATCCTATTTTAAGTATGTATTATTTTGAATGACGATTTTACGGTTCAGGCCCAAACATTTGAAGAAAAATTTAAACCCTATTTTATGCTTCCGCTATTATGTGCTTAATTTTATTGTTAATCCTTGTTGATTAGCACGGGACCTGACAAGAGCATTCGTCAATCCAAACGGCATCACAAGAAACTCATAATGCCGGTATCTAGTCCTGAATGCCGTCTTCGCCACATCAGCGTCTCTAATCCGCAACTGATGATAACCAGATCGTAGATCAATCTTGGATTACACTCCCGATCCCTGCAGTTGATCAAACAGATAATCAATTCTCGGCAAATGATACTTGTTCTTGATCGTCGCTTTATTCAACTGCCGAAAATAAAAAAAAATCCTCATAGATCCATTTTTCTTATTTACAAAGAGAATCGGAGCTCCCCAAGGCGACATACTCGGCCTAATAAATCCCTTCTCTAGAAGATCACGCAACTGATCCTTGAGTTCTTTCAACTCAGCTGGCACCAATCGATAAGGGGCTCTCGAAATAGGGGCTGTCCCCGGCACCAACTCAATGCTGAAGTCAATCTCTCGTCTCGGAGGGAATCCAGGAATCTCATCCGGAAACACATCTGGGAACTCTCGAGCAATCGGGACATCACTCAACTCTATCCGCGATTCTTGGGAAACATAAATGGCATAAATCATAAACCCAGAGTTCTCTAGCGACAACATGCTAAACATCTCCATGGCAGACACTAGTGGAATCTTCGATCGCGAATCAGCATCGTAGAAATCCCACTTTTCTCCAAATTGAGGTCTAAACCTCACTACACCATGGAACAATCTACAGTCGCTCTATAACTGGATAGCACATCCATATCCAAGATACAGTTAAAATCTCCAATCTCCAAGAAATCAAATTCGTCACCAACACATTCTCATCAAACCTAATCACACAATCCAAAACCACTTCACGGGACATCAACCACACGCCAGAAGGAGTAGAAACAGATACAACATCACACAGTGAACTCAACCCACACTCATGCACAAACAAATCATATATAAATGAGTGTGATGCTCCAGTATCAAACAAAACTCGTGCAGGAAAGTCATCTTGCTCTCTCGTCAAGGCATTCACCTGAGCTTGCTGTGGTCCCGAAAACTGAGGTCTAGAAGATCCTCCGAACCTAGGTGGTTCTCGTGGTTGGAATCCTGATCGTTGGGACTGAGCAAAGGTTGAGTTCTTTGCAAAGAACCACCAGCTGAACATTGCTGCGACTGATTTGAAGGTTGTCCACCCATCATTGAAGGACACACTCTAGCAAAATGTCCAGGTTGCCCACACCTATGACAAGGACCTTGAATTCCACGGCACCGTGAAGTCATATGACGACCTCTGCACTGTCCACCCGACACTCCTCCAGAGCCACTAACACCAGAGCTAACAGAACCAGAAGAACTCGAATTCGACCGTCTCTTAAACTGTTTCCCTTGAGGCTTTAACCTCTGGCAATTAAACTGCTGCGATGTCTAATGAGGCTGAAACGATTGCGTCCCTTCTGGTACAGGTAGGACACTACGTCCAGCTATCGACTGAATCTGATTCTGTGCTTCCAAAAGACTCTCCTCAATGTCCACTGCCTATCCACTGCCTCAACATAAGTTGCAGGAGAACCAGCTAACACCATTCAGAACAAATCAGGCCTCAAACCTCTCAGAAACCAGTTCCTCTTCGTCCTCTCCTGGTTTGCAACATGGGGAACATACTACAGAAGTGAAGAAAAACTGTATAGCATACTCGGCTACCCTCAAGTTCCCTTGCTTCATATTATCAAACTCCTGCTCATGGTTATTGTAGTACGACTCAAAACGATTGCGTCCCTTCTGGTACAGGTAGGACACTACGTCCAGCTATCGACTGAATCTGATTCTGTGCTTCCAAAAGACTCTCCTCAATGTCCACTGCCTATCCACTGCCTCAACATAAGTTGCAGGAGAACCAGCTAACACCATTCAGAACAAATCAGGCCTCAAACCTCTCAGAAACCAGTTCCTCTTCGTCCTCTCCTGGTTTGCAACATGGGGAACATACTACAGAAGTGAAGAAAAACTGTATAGCATACTCGGCTACCCTCAAGTTCCCTTGCTTCATATTATCAAACTCCTGCTCATGGTTATTGTAGTACGACTCAGGGGTATACTCCTGTCGAAATGCTACACAGAAGCTCTCCCAAGAAATCAAATCACCACTCTCTCTCATGACTCGAGAAGTACCTTTCAACCAGCATTGAGCATGATCCCTCAACTGCAAGACAACCAAATTCAGTCTCCTCTCCTGAGAGTACTCCACCGTGTCAAACAATTCCTCCATATGCTCCAACCGGCCTTCAGCCATCAGACAACTCTCGACGCCAGTGAACGTAGGGGGGTTCATTCTCTGGAACCTAGCCAGAACTAGCTCCATCTCACCAATCTGTCTAGTCACATCTTCTACCTCAACCTCTGCCTGTCTAGCTCGACGAAGCAAAGGCACACTCTGCTGCTCAACATCCTCATCCCTTCCCAGGGCTCTAGACTCCCCAAATACCTGCCTAACGGTTCTACTTCTATATCTCCTCGATGGTATCTACCAAAACTCAGAGGTAAGAACAAAAAACAGATAATCACAAAGGCAGATAATCAAAATCACAGAGTCAATCACAAAAAAACTCAAACTCTGTGCCTAGACTCGAGTGTGATGAAAACAAAATCGAGCTTATCCTAGTTCAAGCTCTGATACCAAAAAATTTCAGGCCTCGTTGCGCTAAATCATTGATTAATGACTCAATTAATCTTAATTACACGGAAGCATCAAATATGGGCTAAAAATTTTCATTTTGGGCCTGAACCAACAACTCTTAAAATACAATCATACTCACAATATGGATTTTGACTCAGAAATCCAACAACATCAATAGCAACAAATACAGGTAAAATAAAAATACAGATCCCCAAATACATAGTCACGCAGGGCATCCCCTGGTTCAATATATAATATAAATAACTGGGACTCAAAATGGGGATCTACCAGCTGATGCTCCACTCAGTCCAGCTGGATTACCTGAAGATCCTGCAAAGGCCAACACAGACCAACGCAACCCAAAAATAGGGAAATAAAACGAGGCCAAACCTTAGTACGAAGAGCATCAAGAAAACAAAAATCATATCATACATGCAATATCTATGAGACCCGAAAGTTTATTAGATTAATTGAGTCAATTAATCGGGTTTAGCATAGACCAGATTTGGGCTTGAATAGATCTGAGATGAGCCATCTTTGAGCTTGTGTGCTTGGTGAAGCTATTGGGTCCGTATTGGTGCTTAGAATAGCTCTAGAAAGTTAGAAATTCTGTGAAGTAGGAATCAAACTTGATTGTTGGTCAACATGGGTCAATCGTATTCAGATCCCATAATCTGATCTGGCAGTCGCATGTTATTCTGGGTTCGAAAGTTGGTTTTATGCACGAATAGCAATACGTCGTCGTTTGAGTTGGGACCAGCTATGAGTCGCTTTAGTTGGATTTGTTGCGTGGACCGGTCCGGTTTGTGGTTTTGGAGTAGACCGGTGTGGTTCGTGGATTAGATCTGGCTAGGTTGAGTGTGTGAGATCTGGTCTTTTGGATCTGGTTCCGATGCGATGTCATTTTGGATGATGTCATTGTGAACGCGATGCGACGCCGTTTAGTGATTCAGATTTGAGGATTAGCGGATGATGAGTATTTGTTGGGAAAGGGACTTCGGTCGATGTAGCGAGATCTGCTGGACCTTCTGTGCGACGTCGTTTGGATAAGTTCCAAATCTATTTAGCATATGGTCCAGATCTGGATTGTTACTCAGATCCAAGTTGAGAGCATCGTTGAGCAGGTTTTGTCGGTGACTAATGTTCATCAGATTTGGGGAACTTAAGTATTACTTATAGAATACTTTGTTGGTCTCACGATATTGTTTCCCGACACTTAGAAATATTTTCGTAACCTTATCCTTTCGCGATACCCTAGCTACTGTTCACCGTATCTTTTCTTCTTCGATTCCCGGTGTTAGGCGGCTCCGACAGACACAAGAGTGGGAGCGCTTGACTCCTCTTGTTGAGGCAATTCTTCTCATACCTCTTTCACATGATTGAGATTAGCTGGAAGAGGATCGCAAAGGAAACTCTTCTGTGTAGTCTGTTAGCATAAGCGCATATTTGCTTCTGTCATTCAGGTAGCTCGTTGGGTAAGTGTTAGTTTCTACTTCGTGCTTTGTTTAGAGACACTTGTTGAGCTAGAGAAGTAGGATAGAGCTGTGTGGAGCTCGTAGGTCCCATTTCGTAAGTTCTGTGTTATTGTCCTTGAGCCTGTGTTGTGTTCTTGGTTAACAGGTTTCAGATCTGGTTGCTCGGGACTTCGTTTGTGGTAATTATAACTCAGAATTGAGGTACGAATGTGAGTTTTGTTTTACAGCGTTGGATGTGGCATGGATATATGTGGTTGCTTGATGTTTTGATGTGCTGTGTATGCTATTCGTTGGCTGTTGCATTCTGTTGCATGTGTGTACCAGGATTTTTGTGTTGGAGGACGAGCGGGTAACTTCCGTATACCTCATTTCCCTGCTGGGATCTGTTAGCTACTATGAGTGGAGTGGGTAGCTCCCACATCTCATGAGTTGGGCAACAGTAGGTTGAGCTGTGTTATGCACCTGGTGCCGTGTGATGAGACGAGTGGGTAGCTCCCATATACTCACACACCCCATGGTCACTATTGTTCAGTTGATCTGTATTAGTTGTTGAGTTGTTCCTTGAGATCCTTTGGCTCCCTGCCTTCGGTTGTAGCCTTGTCTCATGCATAGCATTCACATTTTATCTGTTGCTATCTAGCTGCTGTTTTCAGTTGCTCTCCGTACTGGGGTTTGACCCCATGTCCCTCTGGGGCTGGTTGTTTTGTTTTCCTGTGTGTGTTTTCAGGTTACCATGGTTTTACCACTGGTCGTGGAGTTGATCCCACTGGTAGTGCCCTAGGAGGTGGATAGAGTGTCCCAGTTATATTTATTATGTATTTAAATATGGGAGTCACTCTATGACTAGCTGTGTTGTAGTTGGTTTTCAAGCGTGGTAAAACCTGTATTTTGAATAACATTGTATTTTAAATTATGTTTTATAAAGTCAGGCCAAAAGCAAAAATTTAGCAATTTATGCTTCCGCTATTGTTTATTTCGTGGTTTTTCTATGATTGAGCACGAGGCCTGAAATTTTTGGTATCAGAACTTAAGCTGGGATAAGCTCGATTTCTTTTGATCACACTTGAGTCTAGGCACAGTGTTGCTTGTTGCATGTGCGTGACTATGTGATTCATTTGTAATGTGATATAATTGTTGCTGTGTGATCTTACCCTCTTAGTTCCTTCGTAGATGTCGCCTAGACATAGGGGTAGAGGTAGAGGGCAGTTTCAGCAGGAATCCGAGGGTCAGAACGAGGAGGTGCAGCGTAGTGGACCTTTTCTTAGACGTGATCACATGTTGAGGATGAGGTAGATGAGCTGGCAGCCCGTGTGGACGACATGGAACTGGTGATGGCGAGGTTTCAACAGATGAACCCTCAGACTTTTAACGGTGATGAGCCTAGTTCCGATGTGGAGTCCTGGTTGCACCTCATAACCGGGTTGTTTGATCGTGTGATGTACGATGACGAGCGTAGGTTGAGTTTGGCTACGTTCCAGCTGAGGAGGAGTGCCGAGCGATGGTGGAGAGGTGTTTCTCGAGCGCTAGAGGAGACTGGTGTAGGGATCTCGTGGAGCAGTTTTTGTACTGCCTTTGGACAGGAGTACGTCCCTGAGTCCTATGTTAATGCCAGGGAGCGTGAGTTTGATAACCTGGTGAAGGGGACTACGTCTTTGGGGGAGTATGCCCGGAGATTTTCTTCTCTTCTTGCATATGTTCCGCATGTTTCTGGCCAAGAGAGGGCAAAGAGGAACAAGTTCTTGGAGGGGCTAAATGAGGAGTTGTATTCTTTTGTGTTGGCGGGTTCACAGACGAGTTATGCGGATGCGGTCAACAAGGCTATGGATATTGAGGAGGGACTGCAGAACCATAGGTCTCGTGTTAGGCCGCAAGTGGAGCAAGGTAACCGTCCCATGGTTCCGGGGGTGCAACCTTCCCAGCCTGCGCAGTCATCCCAGCCACCCCAGCAACAGTCAGCCCAATAGTCTGGACACCATAGGTTTCGACCTTGTGGTCGTCAGGTCAAGAAGAAGTCGGGTTCTAGTTCTTCTGGCTCGGGCAGTTCTAGTAGCAGTAGTTCCAAGGTCGAGTTTTGTGGCCAGTGTGGAGGAAAGAATCCTACAGTGCAGTGTGTAGGTGTGAAGGGTTCGTGTAACAACTGTGGACAGTATGGACACTTTGGCTAGATCTCAGCATACCGCTGCCCCACCGTAGGGTTGTGCGAGTGGATCGTATCGAGGTCGTTCTTCTCCTGCTCCACAGCAGAGGTTGGGAGAGCCTCAGTTTTGGCCGTTCCAGCAGCCTGGTCCTTCGCGATTTGGACAGTCTTCCCAGCCCCAGTTTTCAACAAATCAGTTTGCCCAGGTGAATGCCATGACGAGGGAGCAAGCGAAGGGCATGCCAATAGGAGTGATCGCAGGTACTTGATTTGTCTTTGATTTCCTACGCATGTATTGTTTGATATAGGAGCATCGCATTCGTTTATTCTGATGCATTTGTGGTTGAGCATGGTTTTCATACCACTTATTTGAGTGATGTTGTGTCTGTTGCAACCCCTGTCGGCGCGAGCCTGTACTCCCAAGAGATTTTGCTGAATGGCATTCCTAGGTTTGGTGAGAACGTGTTGTTAGTGAATCTGATCATGCTAGTGATGTAGGATTTCGATTGCATAGTGGGAATGTACGTGTTGTCTGGTTATAGGGCCACCGTGTATGGTTTCCAAGGAGTTGTGCGTTTAGGCCCCATTCTGGCGAGAAGTGGGACTTCTATGGCCTCGATTCCCGATCGAAGATTCCTTTAGTCTTTGCGATGGAGCTGTTTAGCCTGTTGTCGTTGGAGAATGCTGGATTTATGATCTATGCTTTGGATGCGTCTTTCTTCCTCGTGTGTGAAGATTAGCGACGTTCCCGTTGTTCGTAATTTCCTTGATGTGTTTCCGGAGGAGATTCCTGGTTTTCCTCCGAGGAGGGAGATAGACTTTAGCATTGAGTTGGTAGCTGGTACAGCTCCTATCTCGAGAGCCCCGTGTCGTTTAGCACCTGCTGAGTTGAGGGATCTTAAGGTGCAGCTTAGTGACTTGTTGGATAAGGGCTTTATTAGGCCAAGTATGTCACCGTGGGGAGCGCCTATCTTGTTTGAATAGAAGAAGGACAGGTCGATGAGGATTGTATCGACTTTAGGCAGTTGAATAAGGAAACAGTTAAGAATAAGTACTCGTTGCCGAGGATCGATGACTTGTTTGGTCAGCTTCAGGGTTCGGTTGTATTCTATAAGATCGATCTGTGTTCGGGGTACCATTAGTTGCGCATTCGGGAGCAAGATGTTGTGAAGACTGCGTTTTGTACGAGGTACGGGCATTATGAGTTTTTGGTGATGCCTTTTGGTTTGACGAACGTCCCCGTAGTTTTCATGCATATGATGAACCGAGTCTTTAGATAATTCGTCGACCAGTTTGTGCTTGTGTTTATCGATGATATCTTGGTGTACTCTAAGACTCCGATGCAGCACAAAGAGCATTTAAGGTTAATTCTACAGACACTTCGAGACTCGCAGCTGTATGCTAAGTTTTCCAATGTGCGAGTTTTGGTTAGACCGAGTTGTATTTCTGGGTCATGTATTTAGGTGGATCCCAGTAAATTTGAGGCTATTGTTAACTGGGAGCGTCCCAAGAATGTTTCTGAGATTCGTAGTTTCTTGGGTTTGGCTGGCTATTATCGTCGCTTTATAGAGGGATTCTCTAGTATAGCTAAGCCTATGACGCAGTTGACTCAAAAAGACAAGAGGTTTGTTTGGACTAAAAAGTGTGAGAACAGCTTTTTGTTGCTCAAAGAAAAGCTAACTTCTGCGCCTGTGTTAGCTTTGCTGTCAGGATCAGGTGGTTTTGTTGTCTGTTCGGATGCTTCATTGAATGGATTGTGTTGTGTGTTGATGCAGAATGGTCGAGTCATTGCGTATGCCTCTCGTCAGTTGAAACCGCATGAGACTCGATACCAAGTTCATGATTTGGAGTTGGCAGCAGTGGTTTTTGCCTTGAAGATTTGGTGCCACTATCTGTATGGCGAGCAGTTTGTGGTGTATTCTGATCACAAGAGTCTTCAGTATCTGTTTTCTCAGTCAGATTTGAACATGAGACAGCGTAGATGGATGGAGCTGCTTAAGGATTTTGATTTTGAGATCCAATATCAGCCTGGGAAAGTGAATGTAGTTGCTGATGCGTTGAGCAGAAAGGCTCAAGTGGTGATGCTGGCTTCGGTGCAGATTTCGAAGGTCCATGAGCATCTAAGCACTACTGGTTGGCGGTTTTATCCAGGTGAGGATTATTTGGTGGTGTCTTCTTTCCAAGTTGAGCTACAGATTTTCGCGAGCATTAGAGCAGCTCAGAGGATTGATCCATCTATCCATGATTTGAAGCTGAAGGTTAGAGCTGGACAGTTGGAGGATTATTCTATCTCATCTGATGGTTGTTTAAGGTTTCGTGGCAGGTTGGTTGTGCCAAATCTATTGACTTGAAGGATGAGATTTTGAGAGAAGCGCACTGTAATAGACACAGTATTCATCCAGGTACAAGGAAGATGTACCATGCCTTTAGGCAGCATTACTGGTGGGCAGGTTTGAAGACTGATGTTGCTGATTTTGTAGCTCGTTCTTTGAACTGTCAACAAGTCAAGGCCGAGAGGATGAGACATGGTGGTCTATTGCAGAGTTTGGAGATTCCCCAATGGAATTGGGAGCACATAGAAATGGATTTCGTTACACATTTGCCTCGTTCTAGTCGAGGGTGTGATGCTATGTGGGTTGTTATAGATAGATTGTCGAAGTCTGCTCACTTCATTCCCTATAGTATGACGATTCTTTGAAGAAGATGGCGAAGCTGTACATAGATTTCGTGGTGTGATTGCATGGTGTGCCTTTTTCTATCGTTTTAGATCGTGATCCAAGGTTTACTTCCCGGTTTTGGAAGAGTTTGCAAACAGCTTTGGGCACCAGATTGGCTATGAGCGCAGCGTATCATCCCCAAACAGATGGCCAATCTGATAGGACTATCCAGATTTTAGATATATGTTGAGAGCTGTTGTGATGGATTTTAGTGGTAGCTGGCAAGATTCCTTGTCTTTGGTTGGGTTTTCATATAATAACAGCTACCAGGTCACGATTTGTATGGCACCATTTGATGCTTTGTATGGCAGGAAGTGTAGATCGCCTGTGTGTTGGGAAGAAGTGGGGGAAAAGCAGCTGTCTTCTCCAGAATTTGTGAAGCAGATGAGAGATCAAGTGGATCTGATTCGCCAGCGAATGAAAGCTGCACAAGATCGCCAAGCCAGTTATGCGAACAAGAGGAGTAGACCTTTAAAATTTCAGGTTGGTGATCTAGTTTTCCTGAAAGTTTCTCCTTTTCGCAATGTTATGAGATTTGGTCTCAAGGGAAACTTAGCTCCTCGTTATGTTGGATCATATGAGATTGTTGAAAGAATTGGTCCTTTGGCTTATC
The DNA here is from genome assembly GCA_001598015.1 of Dorcoceras hygrometricum. Classification (NCBI taxonomy): domain Eukaryota; kingdom Viridiplantae; phylum Streptophyta; class Magnoliopsida; order Lamiales; family Gesneriaceae; genus Dorcoceras; species Dorcoceras hygrometricum. The sequence goes on along the minus strand of KQ988475.1, from coordinate 34,097 downwards.
GGCTGTTTTTGCCGCCAGATTTGTCCTCCTTACATGTTGTTTTTCATGTGTCTATGTTGAGGAAGTATGAGCCAGATCCGTCGCATGTGCTAAGGACTGACGAGGTGGAGCTAGATCGGACTTTGAGTTATGTTGAGTATCCCTTGCAGATCTTGGATAGAAAAGAGAAACTGCTGAGGAACAAGACCATTCCTTTGGTGATGATCCAGTGGAGCAAACATGGTAGAGAGGAAGCTACTTGGGAGTTGGAAGAAAAAATGCAACGAGAGTGGCCACATCTGTTTAAGTAGATGTTGCATTTGTTTCCAGTAGCTAGTTTTGATTTTGTTGTTTGTTCCAGTTATCTTTAACTCTTGGTTAGTAGCCTCTCATTGAGTGTTAGTTTGCTGCTGTTTGTTTTTGTGCGTAGCGGGATTGTCCCAGTGATGGTTTTGTGTTGAGGTTTTGGTTCAGTTCTGGAGTTGTTTGATTTCGAGGACGAAATCTTGTTTTAGTGGGGGAGGAATGTGAGACCCAAAAGTATTAGATTAATTGAGTTAATTAATCGGGTTTAGCATAGACCAGATTTGGGCTTGAACAGATCTGGGATGAGCCAGCTTTGAGCTGGTATGCTTGGTGAAACTATCGGGTTCGTATTGGTGCTTAGAATAGCTCTGGAAAGTTAGAGATTCTACAAAGTAGGTATCTGCTTGAGCGTTGGTCAACGCGGGTCAATCGTATTCATACCCTGTAATCAGATCTGGTAGTCGCGTGTTATTCTGGGTTCGCTAGTTGGTTTTATGCTCGAATAGCAATACATCGTCATTTGAGTTGGGACCCGTTATGAGTCGCGTTAGTTGGATTTGTTGCGTGGATCGGTTCGGTTTGTGGTTTTGGAGTAGACCGATGTGGTTTGTGGATTTCAGATCTGGATAGGTTAAGTGTGTCTTTTGGATCTGGTTCCGATGCGATGTCGTTTAGGATGACGTCACTGTGAACGCGATGCGACGCCGTTTAGTGATTCAGATTTGAGGATTAGCGGATGATGAGTATTTGTTGGGAAAGCGGACTTCGGTCGACATAGCGAGATCTGTTGGACCTTCTATGCGACGTCGTTTGGATAAGTTCCAAATATGTTTAGCGTATGGTCCATGTTAGGATAAAATTTATAGTTTTGGTGATAACAAAGATAAGAAAAGATTTAGACTTAAAAGACAATATTCGAATAATCTCTTCCGATGATCAACATTACTGACAACAGTGATTAGCTCAAGCTACAGTTATAAGTTTTGAGTTGATCAAAATCAGATCTTTGAACAGTGGAGTGATTGATTTGGCTATTCGAGTTATGATGAAGAATTGAGAATTGAGATATCTGCCAACAGCTCTTGTCTACTGTATCGCAATGGTATATGCAAACAGCAACGGGAACAGTAACTCGTTCTACCAACAGAAAGGGCCGTATGCATTGATAAGTTTGATCAACAGATCTTGAAACAGTACTATTTATCGCTGGTGACATCAGACCTCGCTACAGTATTGTTCTTGAAAAGAGTACAAGTAACTATCGACAGCTTTTCGTAAACAGTTAGCTCATCACGACAGCGTTTGCCTCAACGGATTTGATGACGTCAGCCACATGAGGACACCAGACATCATGACGTCATCATCATATTCAGCCTCAACGTTCTCAACAGACATGATGACGTCAGCAGTGCTAAATCTTGTAAACGAAGAGATATGATGACATCACCTGTGCTGAAATTTGCAAATGGCTAAATTTTGTGTACTGCGACAAATCTCTCAACAGTAAGAACTGTTCATTCATCTTATTCAAGGAGAGATCTGTCGATAGAAAAGATTTCAGGCGCAAGCATAAAGTTGATTCAATCCGATCGAATACTCAATTGGAAAAGCTCGATGACCAAAACAAGAATCACTCATACTGCCTGAAATTAAGGAGACGAGGTTAGTACTATCTTTGGAAAAATAGTACACATTGGCAGAGGCGATTTCAACGGGAAAGCACACATAAGGAAATGATACTCGCATCCCTGACGAAAAGCAATTTACCATATAATGGAGCAAAATTGACGGCGTTCCACTGTCAGGAATTCAAAAAGGATTTGTTGCCTTATCTGGATTCATCGACCGTTGAACGAAGATTATAAATAGCAGACATTTTGCATTGAAGAACATCTCTCGCCACTGCTATTGCTAAAACGCTGTCAAAATACTCCCAGAGCTTACTCTTCGTTGAACGCATTCAAAGCTCAAGCACTCGGAGACATTTTGCATTGAAGAACATCTCTCGCCACTGCTATTGCTAAAACGCTGTCAAAATACTCCCAGAGCTTACTCTTCGTTGAACGCATTCAAAGCTCAAGCACTCGGAGAATCTTCATTTTTGATATTCACTGCTATACCTTCGAGTGTCACTCTCTGGTTCACATTATTGAATCAAGTTTCCTTGTCTTAGAAACCAGAGATTTTACAGTACTCACAAAGTGTATTCATTGTTATATTTGATTGAGTCTATAACAAACGAGCTTCTCAAAAAGCCGTTTGAAAACACTAAAGTGTTGTAACCAGCAGCTGTGTCTGCTTGGATTGTCGTTGTGAGATACTATGAGTTCTCGTAGCTGCGGGTTACGGGATCGGGTGTTTGTAGAAAGGCTACTCTCATCAAAGTCTTCTAGTGAAACCTTCCGAGGAGGAAGAAGGGGAGACGTAGGACATTGAAGTCCGAACTTCCAGAAACAAACTCTGATCTCTATCTCTTACATTATGCACGATTATATTACTTGTGTTTAATTACTGTTCACAAATTGATCGTCGTTTTCCGCACATATACTGTTGACCGAGAAGTTTGAATATAACTGAGATATTCTTAAGTCTGGTAACTCGGACTTAAGATAAGCAAGAAGCTTGCAAAACATTTTAAAAGAATTTTCGAAAATCGAAGGAGTTCATTCAACCCCCCCCCCTTCTGAACTCCTATTTACTTAGTGATCCTATTTCTGGGACCATCAAGTGGTATCAGAGCAGGCAGTCTCAGTTATTGAACAGTCATTGCTTAGTGCTTCTTTATATATGAACATGTCTATCTCACACAACAAAATTCCTTTGTTTTCGAGGGAAGAGTACGACGACTGGAAGATTAGGATGCAAGCACATCTGGCGGCCATGGATGATGACATGTGGTATGTCATCACAGAAGGACCGTTGAAAATCATGAAGGCTAATCTTGCTGTTGCCGTAACAAGTGGCGAGCCTCAGTTTGTTCCGAAAACCAGACAGGAGTACACGAATAAAGATAAGAAAAAGGCAAACCTCGATAACGTGGCCAAGGACATCTTATTCAAGACACTGGACAAAGATAAGAACATGTTTAGCAAAGTCAAGAACTGCACGACTGCTAAAGACATATGGGATAAGCTAATCCAAATATGCGAAGGAAGTGATGAAACAAAAGAGAACAAGCTGACAGTGGCGCAGCAGAAGTACGAGTCCATAAAGATGAAGGACGGGGAGACTATGACTGAATTTGATGAAAGATTCAGTGCCATTGTGATCGAGTTGAGTAGCCTGGGCAAAGAATACAGTAACCGGGAGTTGGCCCTGAAAGTGATGAGATCATTACCTAAAGAATGGGACGTAAAGACGATGGCCATGAGGGAGTCCAAGGATCTGAACAAGATGGAGCTCCATGACTTATTTGAAAATCTAAAGGCCTATGAGTTTGAGCTCGAAACCAGATCAGAAGCACCTTCAACACTCCAACCTACAAAAGCTCTTACTGCTACAACCGTTGAACAGTGCTCACCCAGCACTAGCAAGTCTGCTGACCAGCTCAGCGACGATGTCATGTCCCTCTTCGCAAAGAAGTTTGGGAAATTCATGAGAAAATGCTTTCGCCCTTCCTCTCCCTACAATAATTTTAATAAATCTGATAAACCTACTTCCGATTTAATATGTTATAATTGTGATCGTCCAGGTCATTTCGCTGCTGAGTGCAATAGACCTAAGAGAGATAATAGACCCAGGCGAGATGACAAAAGAGCCGACGATCGATACAAAAAGGAGGAAAGATACAAGCGTGACGAGGAAGATGATGAAAGAGAAATTGATAGGTCCAAGGACAAGTCCAAAGAGAAATTCAATGAAAGATCAAAGGACCGACGAATGAAAACCAGCAGAAACAAGAAATTCAGTCGACAAAACAACCGCAAGGTGTTGATGGCTGAAGAAAGCACGAAGAGCTGGGCAGATTCAGACTCAGAAACATCTAGCACCAGCTCATCCTCAAGTGATAGTGAACAGGAGGAGGTTCACTGCTTCATGGCTGATCAAATAGACGATGACGAGGTATTCGACTTTGCTAACTCTGAATTCACACGTGAGGACCTAGTTCAAGCACTGAACGATATGGTCCATGAGTACAAGACTCTGTCTCACACATTCGAGGAAATCAAAGCTGAAAACGCAAGTCTGAAAAATAGTTCAGCTAAATCAAGTTCTGATGAGCTTGAAGATACTGACAGCTTAAAGACTGAGTTGAGTAGGCTGAAGATAGAGAATGATTTGTTGAGAAATGAAGCCAGCGAGCTCAAGGCTGAAGTCGATAAATTAACTGAAGAAATGAGCTCCTGGAACAAGGCTAATCGTTCTCTCTACAAGCTATATGAAAGCCAAAAACCATTAAATGATAAAACTGGTGTGGGTTTCAATTATGATAGCAGCCATGGAGAAACTAGTACTCAATCACAGCCGGTGCATGACAAGCTCAATAAAAGGATCTTTGTCAGCGCTGGTATGATACATGATTTCCTTGAATCGATGCGATATAATGACCAGGATACTTCTCAGCCGGATCGCAAAGGAAAAGGCAAAGTCGGTATTGGCTATCAGAGGCCTGAGAATTCTAAGCCAGGCTGGCTAAAGAACAAGCTGAACGAGGACAAAGCAAAAGCTGGTCCAAAATTCTTTGTTTCCAACCAGCCGAGGCATTATTCGAAGAGGGCAAAAACTGAATGGACAAGAAACCAGCCGAGAAGGAATCCATATGGTCAAAATATCAAGTCAAAATTCAAAAGACCAGCACGAAATTTCGCACATACTTTCGTGGATCCTAGAGCTGGAAAAACCGTGAGGATTGTTCAAATATGGGTCCCGAAAGGGGTAATCCAATCAGAACCCAAGTAAAATTGGGTACCAAAATTTGCTTTGTATGATTGCAGGGTTACAGGTACAAAGCAGCAGCCGATGCATCAACATTCTGGTACTTAGACAGTGGATGTGCAAGACACATGACTGGAAATCCCAAGCTATTAACAGATGTTGTTCCTCACAAGGGAGCAAAAATAGTCTTTTGAGACAATGCTTACGGTAACACTGTGGGTAAGGGTAAGCTTACCCATGGTAACATTTCAATATCCGACATTCTTGTTGTTGATAATCTTAAATACAATTTAATCAGCATCAGTCAACTATGTGACAAGGGTTACATAGTCAAGTTTCAACAACACACGTGCACAGTTCAGAACTCAACTGGTCTAACCGTGTTGGTAGGAAAATGTTCGGGGAATACCTACATTATCAACTGGTTAGATCAGCAGGCAACTGAACAATTGTGTCTCGCAGCTGGCTCCTCCAAGAGCTGGTTGTGGCACCAGAGAATGAATCATTTGCACTTCAAAACAATTGCTAAATTGAGTCAACATGATTTGGTTTCTGGTCTGCCAAAAATCAGTTTTTCAAAGGACAAGATTTGTGCAGCTTGTCAGCTGGGAAAACAAATAAAATCCACTTTCAAAAACAAAGGCGGTAAACGTTCTTCCCGTTGCCTTGAGCTCCTGCATATGGATCTCTTTGGTCCTATTTCAGTCACGAGCTTAGGGGGAATGTCATACACACTTGCAGTTGTTGATGATTTTTCAAAATATACTTGGGTGATATTTTTAAAAGCAAAATCTGAAACCGCCGACCAGCTGATAAAACTTTTAAAACGTTTGCAAAACGACAAATCTTGTTCAGTCAACCGGATAAGAAGTGATCGCGGTACTGAATTTCTAAATTTTAAACTAACTTCTTGAAACATACTAAACCTCTATGCTTTTTTTTTTTTTTGTAAAGCCGATGTGGAATAACATTTAATGAAAGCGATAAATAAAACCATAACTTAAGCATTAAAACAACATCTCAACATGCGATAAAACGTCTGCAAAAATCCTTAATCCACGTCTCAAAAGCTAATCATAAAAATCAGAGTACTAAAAAACTATTTGCGGAAAAACTGAACATGTTTAAAAGTAGGTAACATGAAATAACTAAGCGGTCACGGGGTAACAGCCGCAGCGGAGCATCAGACGTCCTCACCGCCGGTCGGAGTAATATCATCAACATTATCATGCTCACCTGCAGCATATAAACCTAGTGAGTCTAAAGGCCCAGCATGCTATATCCGCTAATAATAAGGTACATATAGTAAAACCACATACAAGCACATAAGCGTATAAACATAAGTTTCATGACATGCGTGCATTAAAAGGCCTTAAATCGTTAAATCATGCTGTAGTCGTACATAAATCATCATAACATATATGTTAAGGCATAGCATAATACATAACATAACTTAAAAGAACATGCGAGTCGTATCCATGAAGTGAGAGCCGTTAAATTCGATTGATCAATCTATAAACCAACGTACGTGGCGGTGTGGTTCACCCGACCTTACCTCGGGATCCCTATATGTCACACCTCTATGCTTGCCACTTCACCATGTCGTGATCACATGGATCCATAGGCTCATAATCGTTATACATTAACAGGGGATCCCCGGACCCGGCTACCCGGCTAACTCCCATCGTTACTTTGCCCCACAACACTTCAATTTCTCAAAAACATTTTCATACATGCCTTAACATAATTTAAACTTTCATGATGCATGCGTTTCATAAAAATCATGCAACTTCAAAACCTTGGCCCATCAATATATTCTAATTTTCTTAAAACATTACATACTTAAATACATAACATGATACATATAAAATTAAATGTATATTAATGGACCTATGCATTATTTTTCTCGGCCCGATCAAGGACTGGCTCAAGCGACTGGCCCACTACTTCTAAGCCCAAAGCCTCAACTCAAACATAAAATCATACTAAGTCCAACTCATAATGGCCCAACAACTAAGAACAAACCCTTTTTAAAATCGTTTGAAGAACTCGGCCCAATATCGGTAAAAAGGCTTAAAATTCATTAAAATAAATATCGGCCTAAAGTCCACTAATTTGGCTAAAAAACCCAATTTAAATTAAAAATTCCAGCATCTAAAAAAAAATTAGATTTTGACTTAAAATCGTTGACCCGAAGTCATTGACCAAAAACTAAATCTTAACTTAAAAAGTCGACTTGACCCGATAAAAATGACTCGAACTTTAAAAATAAAATAACCCGGCCCAAAAATAAAATAACTCGGACCGAACTTAAAATATTGACTCGATACTTAAACCACTCGACCCGGCCCGATTGAACCGACCCATCGGCCCAAACGAACCGGCCCAAACCAAACACTCAACCCTAAACCTAAAATACACTCTCCTGCACAAGCTGCCGCCACGACCAGTCTCCGGTTTTTACGTTCGTTCTCCCTGCTCCGGCCACCACTTCCGGAGCCTTTCCGACTTGACCACCCCCAGGTCCAGGCGGTTCTAACGTGACCAACCTTGCCTCACATACTTAAATACATAACATGATAAATATAAAATTAAATGTATATTAATGGACCTATGCATTATTTTTCTCGGCCCGATCAAGGACTGGCTCAAGCGACTGGCCCACTACTTCTAAGCCCAAAGCCTCAACTCAAACTTAAAATCATACTAAGTCCAACTCATAATGGCCCAACAACTAAGAACAAACCCTTTTTAAAATCGTTTGAAGGACTCGGCCCAATATCGGTAAAAAGGCTTAAAATTCATTAAAATAAATATCGGCCTAAAGTCCACTAATTTGGCTAAAAAACCCAATTTAAATTAAAAATTCCAGCATCTAAAAAAATTAGATTTTGACTTAAAATCGTTGACCCGAAGTCATTGACCAAAAACTAAATCTTAACTTAAAAAGTCGACTTGACCCGATAAAAATGACTCGAACTTTAAAAATAAAATAACCTGGCCCAAAAATAAAATAACTCGGACCGAACTTAAAATATTGACTCGATACTTAAACCACTCGACCCGGCCCGATTGAACCGACCCATCGGCCAAAACGAACCGGCCCAAACCAAACACTCAACCCTAAACCTAAAATACACTCTCCTGCACAAGCTGCCGCCGCGACCAGTCTCCGGTTTTTACGTTCGTTCTCCATGCTCCGGCCACCACTTCCGGAGCCTTTCCGACTGGACCACCCCCAGGTACAGGCGGTTCTAACGTGACCAACCTTGCCTCAAACCGTGACCTAACCAGGGAGATATGGTCGCTACAAGTGGACGCACCAGCCATACTGCGCCGTCGCGACCACCTGCTGGTTTTTGCGTTATTTCTCCCTTCTCCGGCCACCAATGCCGGATCCCTTCCGGTTGGACCAACCCCAGGTCTAGGCGGTTCTAAATAGACCAACCACAGCCCCAACCGATCTCGCACGAAGGAGAACGAACGCTGGGAAGGAGACGCACGCGACACGCACAAACACACACTGCGCGGTGTGCGACATCAAGCCATTGGTTCGACCACAATTCCACCACTTCGAACCACGACAAGCCACTCATAGGACCACCATGAACCACTTAACCATGAGCCAAGACCCCTCAAGCAGCCCATGAACCGAAGCCATGTAAAAAGGATCAAAACCGTGAGGTGCACATATGAGTACATGCATGATCATGAACATAAACCTTGAGATCTGAAGCATACACAAAATTTCCATGCATAATCTTTATAAAAACAGTGTAATATGATCTATATGGTGAGAAAAAAAATAATATAACATGCCTTGGTTGATAGAGAAGCAAAAATACGTGATACCGGGGCGGAGGACAATGGAGACGACCACACCTTGAGTTCCAATGGAGAAACTTGCAATTTTCGGCCACCAAGGAGAGTATGGAGTCTGAAGTTGGCTGATGAGAGGAGGGCTAGGGCAAATTTTCGAGTTTAGGTGGAGGGTGTGTGGAACAATGGGCTAAAAAGCCCTTCCACCTTTTTTTATTTAAAAAAAATATAAGCCCATCATTATACTAGCCCATCCCCTAATTTAAAAGGCTTAAAAACATTTAAATATCAGCCCCCAAGACTTTAATTTTCGTAACATAAGGCCTCTCAATTTTAAAAGTGTCATAAAAGTCATAAAAATGACCCGTATAGGCGAAAAACGGGTCCTCCTCGGTAACCGTGCATAAAATCTCATTTTCTTGGAAATTGTGCATAAAATAAAAATATTTTGCTTTAAAATATGTCTAAGTGCTAAAACATTAAAATATTTTCGATTTGGTCGACTTCGGACTCGTCCCCGCTTACCGGTCTCAAGCCGTACCGTAAAGCGATAAGCACACGTAGAGCATAAAATCATCACATAAACAAATACATGACATGCAAATCACATAATCATAAGGTTTTCCTCCTAGTCATGCATTCAATTCACGTAATTAGGATTTCTGGGCGTTACAACTCTCCCGCCTTATAGAAATTTCGTCCCCGAAATTATGTTACGTACCGAAAAGTTCTGAATAGCGCGTCCGCATATCGGCCTCGGTCTCCCAGGTAGCCTCATCTGCCGAGTGATTCTGCCACCGGACCTTGACCATCGGAATCCTCCGCGCTCTAAGCCTGTGCCCCTCTCGCGCTAAGATCTGAACTGGTCGCTCCTCGAAAGATAAGTCTGGCGCCAACTGAAGCGGCTCAAAGTCCAGCACATGAGATGGGTTCGGGACGTACTTCCGTAACATCGAGATATGGAACACGTTATGCGCTGCTGACAGACTGCGTGGTAGTGCTACACTATATGCTAACGTACCGACCCTCTCCAAAATCTCAAACGGTCCAATGAATCTCGGACTGAGCTTGCCTCTTCGGCCGAAGCGCATCACGCCCTTCGTCCAGCACATGAGATGGGTTCGGGACGTACTTCCGTAACATCGAGATATGGAACACGTTATGCGCTGCTGACAGACTGCGTGGTAGTGCTACACTATATGCTAACGTACCGACCCTCTCCAAAATCTCAAACGGTCCAATGAATCTCGGACTGAGCTTGCCTCTTCGGCCGAAGCGCATCACGCCCTTCATAGGCGATATCCTCACAAATACATGGTCCCCTACTGCCAACTCCAGATCTCGTCGTCTACGATCGGCATAACTCTTTTGACGACTCTGAGCTGTCCTCATCCGATCTCGTATCCTGGTCACAATATCAGCTGTCTGCTGTACCATCTCTGGCCAAGTCAAAATCCTCTCGCCAACCTCATCCCAATGCACGGGAGACCTACACCTCCTCCCGTACAAAGCCTCATAAGGAGCCATCCTAATCGACGACTGAAAACTGTTATTGTACGTGAATTCTACCAAGGGCAACCTAGAATCCCACGCACTCTGGAAATCTATCACGCAGGCTCTCAGTAAATCCTCAAGAATCTGGATGACTCTCTCCGACTGACCGTCTGTCTGTGGGTGAAAAGCCGTACTAAATGATAGCTTGGTCCCCAATGCAGCACGCAAGCTCCTCCAAAACGTAGAAATAAACCCGGAATCCCTATCTGACACAATAGAGACTGGTATGCCATGCAGCCTGACAATCTCCCTAATGTATAGCTCTGCATACTGCGCCAATGTGAGAGTGGTATTCACCGGTAGAAAGTGTGTGGACTTGGTGAGTCGATCCACAATCACCCAAATCGCAGTAAAGCCTCTGGGACTCCTGGGTAAACCAACCACAAAATCCATCGTGATTTTCTCCCATTTCCACTCAGGGATAGGGAGTGGCTGTAGTAACCCTGCTGGTCTCTGGTGCTCTGCCTTGACCTGCTGACAAGTCAAACACTCTGATACAAATAGTCCGATATTCCTCTTCATCCCTGGCCACCAGTAAAGTGCCTGCAAATCCCTGTACATCTTCGTACTCCCTGGATGAATGGAATACGTCGATGCATGGGCCTCTGATAAGATCTCAGCTCTCAACTGCTCAGTGCTGGGTACCCACATGCGACCCATGAAACGGACTATCCCATCCTCAACTGTGTACAAACCCCGTCCTCTAGCCTCATCTCTGTCTCCACTGCTGTAACTGCTCATCTGCAGCCTGGCCGTCCCTAATCCTATCTCGAAGAGTCGGCTGAACTGTGAGTGCTGCGAGGCTAGGCGCACGTCCTACTGAATAAAACTCCAACCCAAATCTCTGAATCTCAGTCTGTAGTGGTCGCTCAACTGATAAACACGACACCACTGATGTCTTTCGGCTCAAAGCGTCTGCTACCACATTAGCTTTACCCGGATGGTAGCTAATGTCACAGTCATAGTCCTTCACCAACTCTAGCCATCTGCGCTGCCTCATATTCAGCTCCTTCTAGGTGAAGAAGTACTTGAGGCTCTTATGGTCGGTGAAAATCTGACACTTCTCGCCGTACAAATAGTGTCTCCAGATCTTCAGTGCGAACACTACTGCTGCAAGCTCCAGATCATGCGTCGGATAGTTCTGCTCATAACTCTTCAGCTGTCTCGACGCATAAGCGATAACCTTACCTCCCTGCATCAGAACTGCACCCAAACCTCTCAAAGAAGCATCTGTATAAACCACGAACTCCTCGTGGTCTACTGGCATAGCTAACACTGGTGCTGAAGTAAGGGCCTACTTCAGCTGATCAAAGCTCCTCTGACACTCGGCGCTCCACACATACTTCGCATTCTTCTTGGTCAAGGCTGTCAAGGGCACTGAAATAGAAGAGAAGCCCTTGATAAATTTGCGATAGTACCCTCCCAAGCCCAAGAAACTGCGAATCTCCGCTGCATTCTTCGGAATCCCCCAGTTCTGCACTGCTTCCACTTTCGATGGGTCAACAGAAATCCCATCTCTCGACACAATATGCCCCAAGAAAGCCACCTGCTCTAGCAAAAACTCGCACTTGCTGAATTTGGCGTATAACTTGTGCTCCCTCAAAGTCTGCAAAGACGTCTGCAAGTTCCGCCTATGCTCCTCAAAGCTACTCGAATAAATCAGAATATCGTCGATGAACACAATGATGAACTGGTCTAGATACTGCCTGAATACCCTGTTCATCAGATCCATGAAAATCGCTGGGGCGTTCGTCAGACGAAACGGCATCACCAAGAACTCGTAGTGGCCGTAGCGTGTCCGAAAAGCAGTCTTGGACACGTCCTCATCTCTAACTCTCAGCTGATGATAGCCAGATCTCAGATCAATCTTCAAGAACACTGAAGCTCCCTGCAACTGATCGAATAAATCATCAATCCTCGGGAGTGGATATCTGTTCTTCACGGTCACTCTGTTCAACTCCCGATAGTCAATACACAACCTCATGCTACCATCCTTCTTTTTCACAAACAGAACTGGCGCGCCCCATGGAGAGAAACTAGGGCGAATGAACCATTTGTCAAGCAACTCCTGAATCTGCTCTTTAAGCTCCTTCATCTCGGTAGGAGCTAATCGATACGGTGCCTTAGAGATAGGCACGGTACCCGGCATCAGCTCAATAGAAAACTCCACCTCCCTCACTGGTGGAACTCCTGCGACGTCGTCGGCGAAAACATCTGCGAAATCCCTGACTACCTCCACATCTGACAACGAAGGTCCTGCTGAATCTACTGGAGCAGTAACACTGGCCAAGAACGCCTGACATCCATGCTCAACCAGCTTCCTGGCCTGTAAGAAGGATATGAATCTAGGCTTCCGTGGTCTCCTAGCTGCCTTAAATAAGAAGGCCTCCTGCCCTGGCGGTCGGATCGAAACTGTCCGCCTCTGAAAATCAATCACTGCTCCAAACTCTGTCAGCCAATCCATGCCTAGGATGAGATCAAATCCTGACATCGGCAATACCACTAGATCTGCTTGGACCGCATGATCCTGGAACATCATCGTCAACCCCTGAACCACGCTGGTCGTCGTCATCTCCTCTCCTGACGGAACCGTCACTGCGAGAGCCATACCCAAGCTCTCCGGCGTAATACCCATCCTCTGCGTGAACGCACTCGAAATAAATGAGTGAGTCGCCCCTGAGTCTAGTAATGCAAGGGTAGTAACACCAAGCACACGAATCTCGCCTGAAACGGACACAACACACAGGCACGCGCTTACCGTCATACTAAATCCCAAAAGTAGTTTAGATACCTAAACCGTTCTAGGTTCGCTAGTCCTATCAGTCAAAGTTCTCAAGACAAGTCCAGATGTCCTACAGTTCTACTTAGGTTCCACTCCTCAGCAACTAGCGGGTCTGTAGTCCCCGCAAGCTCCTTGTGTCCCTGCTTGCAGCACCTCTCTGCGACATCCTCCTCATGCGACTCTTCGGGTCGCTTTGACTGACTCTCTAGGATCCTGTTGATCTCGGCTAGCATGCTCACGCTGGCCCTCTCATAAGGCTTCAACTGCGGAGGTGAGGAGGAGGTGCATCATCATCCTGCTGATCTCTAGCGCGTCTGGGGGGCATACTAATACACCAAAACCTTATAACGTAAATCTAAGTGCATGACTAGGCGTCTAACCCTTAAAATCTAAGGTAGAACTAAGGCAAAGATAAACATCGTAAATCTAAGTGCATGACTAGGCGTCTAACCCTTAAAATCTAAGGTAGAACTAAGGCAAATATAACATGCGGCATGCAACATAAACATAAATCATAAAATAAAACTCACAGACTGGCAGTGCGACCTCCGAGCTCCACGCAGCAGGCTAATACCCCACCAGAACCACCGCTCTGATACCAAGTTGAAACATACTAAACCTCTAATATTTTTTTTTT
>KQ988474.1:212652-227796 GCA_001598015.1 Dorcoceras hygrometricum | reverse complement strand
TGCACACATATGGAAATGATACTCGCATCCCTGACGAAACGCAATTTACCATATAATGGAGCAAGATTGACGACGTACTACTGTCAGGAATTCAAAAAGGATTTGTTGCCTTATCTGGATTCATCGACCGTTGAACTAAGATTATAAATAGCAGACTGTTTGAATTGAAGACATATCTCTCGCCGCTGCTATTACTGAAACGCTGTCAAAATACTCCTAGAGCTTACTCTTTGTTGAAAGCATTCAAAGCTCTAGCACTCGAAGAATCTTCACCTTTGATATTCATTGTTATACCTTCGAGTGTCACTCTCTGGTTCACATTATTGAATCAAGTTTCCTTGTTTTAGAAACCAGAGATTCTTACAGTACTCACAAGTGTATTCATTGTTGTATTTGATTGAGTCTGTAACAAACGGGCTTCTCAAAAAGCCGTTTGAAAACACTAGAGTGTGGTAACCAGCAGCTGCGTCTGCTTGGATTGTCGTTGTGAGATACTAGGAGTTCTCGTAGCTGCGGGTTACGGGATTGGGTGTTTGTAGAAGGACTACTCTCATCAAAGTCTTCTAGTGATACCTTCCGAGGAGGAAGAAGGGGAGACGTAGGACATTGAAGTCCGAACTTCCAGAAACAAACTCTGATCTCTATCTTTTACATTACGCACGATTATATTACTTGTGTTTATTTACTGTTCACAAATTGATCGGTCGTTTTCCGCACATATATTGTTGACCAAGAAGTTTGAATATAACTGAGATATTCTTAAGTCTGGTAACTCGGACTTAAGTTAAGCAAGAAGCTTGCAAAACATTTTAAAAGAGTTTTGAAATACAAAAATCGAAGGAGTTCATTCAACCCCCCCCCCTTCTGAACTCCTATTTACTTAGTGATCCTATTTCTGGGACCATCAGATGTCCTGCTTACGTGAAGCAGACAGTGGGAGATAAGCTGGATACGAGATCCATCTTATGCTACTTCATTGGGTATCCAAAGAATTCCATTGGATACTACTTCTACTATCCCAGCGAAACAAAAGTGTTTGTTTCAAGAATGCCACCTTTCTGGAAAGGGAGTTTCTACTTGATAGAAAAGACAAAATAGTAGAACTCGAAGAGGTTCGAGAACCAATTTGAAGATGATTAAGGTGATCAAGTTGTTGGATCTGATCCAAGAACTTTCAAGGAGGCAATTTCCGATGCTGATTCTAATCTGTGGCTTGAAGCAATGCAGTCTGAGTTTGACTCAATGCATGCTAACCAAGTTTGGACTCTTGTTAACCCTCCCGAAGGAATTGTTCCTATTGGGTGTAAAGGGGTATACAAGAGGAAACTTGGGCCTGATGGTAAGGTAATGACCTACAAGGCACGACTGGTCGCGAGAGGTTACACTCAAAGGCAAGGTGTTGACTATGATGAAACCTTCTCACCAGTCGCAATGTTCAAGTCAATTAGAATCTTGTTAGCCATAGCCGCATGGTACGACTATGAGATATGGCAAATGGATGTGAAAACTGCGTTCCTTAATTGAAACATTAAGGAAGAGATCTATATGACGCAGCCTGAGGGTTTCACATCTGTTGGAAGCGAGCATAAGGTATGCAAGCTTCAGAGATCGATCTACGGTCTCAAACAAGCATCGCGAAGTTGGAACCTGAGATTCGATGAAACAATTAAGGAATTTGGTTTCATCAAGAATCCCGAGGAGCCATGTGTATATAAGAAGGTAGTTAAAAGCGCTGTGACATTCCTCGTACTTTATGTTGATGACATTCTACTCATTGGGAATGATGTAGGAATGCTGCAGTCAACTAAAGTATGGTTGTCTAGCAGATTTTCGATGAAGGACATGGGTGAAGCATCCTATATTCTTGGAATACAGATCTATAGGGATAGATCGAAACGGATGCTCGGACTCACCCAAGCTACCTACATCGATACCATACTTAAGAGGTTCTCTATGGAAGAGTCCAAGAGAGGACACCTACCTATGTGCCACGGGGTCACTCTATCTAAGTCTATGTGTCCGAAGACTGATGAGGAGATAGAGAATATTACACGAGTGCCATATGCCTCGGCAATAGGTAGCATTATGTATGGCATGATCTCGACTAGACTGGATGTCGCATATGCTCTGAGTGTCACGAGCCGCTACCAGGCCAACCCCGGCCAATTACATTGGAAGGCCGTGAAGGATATTCTTAAGTACTTGCGAAGGACTAAGAATATGTTCATGGTCTATGGGGGTGGTGAACTGAAACTGGAATGCTACACTGATTCTAGCTTCCAGTGTGACGTGGATGATTCGAAATCAACCTCTGGATTTGTATTCATGCTCAATGGTGGTGCTGTCTCTTGGAAGAGTTCTAAGCAAGACACCATCGCGGATTCAACCACTGAGGCTGAGTACATCGCAGCATCAGCTGCTGTTAAGGAGGCCGTTTGGATAAGGAATTTCGTCCAAGAGTTGGGTGTCATTCCTAATGGAGTTGGTTCAGTCCCGGTGTACTGCGACAACACAGGTGCCGTTGCGCAAGCAAAGGAGCCTAGGTCTCACCAAAGATCCAAACACATATTGAGGAAATACCACATAATCCGGGATATTGTGGCTAGAGGTGACATAGCAGTTGAGAGAGTCGCCTCTGCAGACAACGTTGCTGATCCACTTACGAAGCCCTTGCTTGGACCGTTGTTTGAAAAACATTGCGAAACAATGGGACTGCGTCTCATGAGTAGTTGGCTTTAGGGCAAGTGGGAGATTGTTAGAGTAGATGCCCAACTAGCCAACTTGTGGCGTGTGGGTTTATAGACTCTTGTATGAAACAATCTTTATATATGATATTCGCATTTATTTATATGGCATTCTTTACTTTCATTGTGTTGTATGATGATTAACAATTGTGTTGAGTAAAGACCTAGAATGCACTAAAGTGTATGTTATATGTGATAGTGGGTATGACGGCTATCATGAAACACATCTAATAGTCACTGTGTATTCTGAACATGTTCCTAGTCGATTGGGCCGTCGAAATGAGGATAAGGCCGCCCGAGATTGAGACTAGTATCTACGATGCGAAGTACCATGTTTCATTGGTAGGGAACATTGTGATGTTCTGAGCATGCAGATAGATAGTGACCAGGTGATCTATCGAACTACCCTCGTTCGGACTTTCCAAGTGGTTACCATTTGTCGAGTGGATAAGTCCGAGGTCTTGGTTGTACTGATTAGTCCTCACGACTCGAAACGTCATTGAGACTCTACATGATAGGCGTCTCACTTTGACTCAGCTCAATGTGTTGAGCATGAGAAGAGGATTTTGGGGAGTGCGACTTCCTAAAAGTCAACAGGGATCAAATCGGGATTTCCCGCTGTTGAAGGGCAAAACGGTCATTTTGCACTGGGGTTCTGAAAAATGGTTTTTCAGATCATAGTATTCAGTTTTGGAAACTGAGTCGATCCGTCCGATCTGATCGGCGATCGGAGTTACGATGAAGTCTCGGTGATGGAGATGAACCGAATATTCATCCGTTGGACCCGGGCCCGTTGGGCCGGATCCAAATCCATCACCAAGTCTATTTAATATAGACTTAGACTAATTAACTCAACACACTAACACTTGATGCAAATCAAACCCTAAACCTAGAGCTAAAGCCGCCGCCCCCCTCCTCTCTAAACAAGCCGCCGCCGCCGCCTACCGCCGCCGCCGCCGCCTACCGCCGCCGCCGCCGCCGCTTCGAGTCGCCGGAATTTGTTTCGGCCAACTTGACGAGGAGAATCCATCCGCGCCGATCTCGTCAGGCCTTCTAGTGCAGGCTGACGAAGGAGTCTCGTATCCGGTCGTGGACCTGATTGACGTAGTCTACCGCAATCTATCGTGAAGTGCCGGTTTCCTCGAGAAACTGGTCGAAGCCAGGCACGAGTTGCCAGCAAGGTAGCAATCTAAACGCCCTATGAATGTCATAGTCTGTTATTTGTAATTGAATAGTATTGATCGTCTCCCGGCAATTTTTGTTCTTCCGCTGCCTCGCCGGGAGGCGTGATCCGGATCCGCCGCTGTTCCCCAACAGAAGGAACTTGTGAATGAAATCGATTGAGAATTCCCACACGTTGGAGTATCTGTTGAGGTACAATAATTATCCCTGTTAGGTAGGGCGAAACCGTAATACTTGAGTTGATATAAAGTTTAAAAAATGGGACTTGCATCGTTACCACCAGCTATAGCTTTGGTCTAGTGGTAAGCGCTTGATCATCCTAACAATTGGTATCAGAGCTAAGGTCATGGTTCGATTACAATTAATTGCAAGGAGTGTAATTATTGAGAGGTTGACTGTTGAGGTGCAATAATTAAATCTGCTAGTTAGAGCGATCGAATCATGACACTTGAGCTATTATAAGTTTTAAAAAATTGAAATTCCGCCGTTATCATTAGTTATAGCATTTGGTGTATTAGTAAACGGCACCCAATGCTACTAAATGTCAATTGTTGAATGCTAGAGGGATCACTATGTTTGTTGGGATATTCATGGAAGAGTCTAACAAAACTTAAGTCCATACACATTATCAATGTACAAATCTCGAAATCTCTTCCCAATGTCAATGGTACGGAGTCTCGTACAGCTTCAAGACCATAAAATAATTTCATGCGACTCGATTGAACAAGTGTGCTGCAATGAAATGGAAATCAATAGAAAGGCTTCTATTATTATTGAGTTCCCTACGTTTGAGTTTCTGATCCTCAGAGATCTGCCAAACCCTGTAGCTTTCACCCAAGTAGATGAAATCACAAAATCTCCTAAGTTAATAGATGTGAACTCAGAAATTTAACTCTCGAAAGTACAGTCGAAAAAAAAAACTCAGCTATGACTAAATCAACTCAGATCTGGGACGGTCAACAGTCAAATCAGATCTGGGACCGTCAACAGTCAAACTGTCAACTCAGCTGGTCAACAGTCAACTCAGCTTTAGACTGGTCAACTCAGATTTGGACCGGTCAACTCAGCTTTGGACGGTCAACTCAGATTTGGTACAGTCAACTCAGGTCACGAATTTCAGCAAGCTGCGATACGCGTTACAAACCAGATTAAATCTGGAAAGCCAATAGTAATTGTCGATTTAAAGAGATTAATGGTTA
This sequence comes from Dorcoceras hygrometricum, assembly GCA_001598015.1. Taxonomy (NCBI): domain Eukaryota; kingdom Viridiplantae; phylum Streptophyta; class Magnoliopsida; order Lamiales; family Gesneriaceae; genus Dorcoceras; species Dorcoceras hygrometricum. The sequence goes on along the minus strand of KQ988474.1, from coordinate 222,671 downwards.
ATTAAACCTTCCAATTCAATGCCTACACTAATGCTATTGTAACAGCCAGTTTAATGGCCATTAAATCTGGAATTCAGGTCTGTAACAGCTGACCTTTTGACTGCCATTCTACACCTATACAAAAACCTTGCCGTGACAGTAGATGAGCCACACTTCTCGAAAATTCGTAGTAAGCTCCCGCGTTGAAATCCTGCACAAGCTGTACCATATTTCGTCTGAGCTGTCTGAGATGAATATTGTTTCTGCTGCACTGAACCGCACAAACTTCAAGAGACTGTAAGTGGGCTTTTGCTATGTATATATTTGTTTCAAATATTATATGATATCCATGCTACGTTCTGTTTTGAATGATCATTCGAGCTTTCGTGTCGAGTTCATGCTATGATCTAAGCTCTGTTTTAGCACTTATGTTTCTGTCGTAATATGGGTCTACGGAATATTCCGCACTCTGAGTTACAAGGTGTAACTATGGCCTCGACCCTTTAGAGGAGTAAAAATTAGGGACTGATCAGTAAACCATAGAAACGAAGTGACTATCAGTGCTACCTGTTATGCTATGTTCTGTTCTGTTATATGCTCTGCTCAGTTTATGAATCTGTATATGTACTTGTTATGCTCGAATGGTGTCCCCCACTTGCTGAGTGTTTCCACAAACACTCACCCCTTACTTCTCCCACCTAGATAAGAACGAAGAACAGGTTGAAGAGGAGGAACCATAGTTGTTCTGGGGCTGGTGAAGACTTAGAATATGTTAATGTAATTTCGCTTCCGCAACTTTGATTTCTTTTGCAGTTGCAAAGACGATTTTTTTTTATTATGTAAAAGACTGGTTTGAGATATACTATGAGGCTTAATGTTTTAAAATTTTGTAATTGTTTAATATTGCCGATGTCATGAGTCTCGGTCTCGGGGCATGACATTTTAGTGGCATCAGAGCTCACCAGGTTCATAATCCGGCTGTGAAACCAAGTATGAGATTTTGCAAGTTCGGGATGAACTTGCAGAATTTCGCAGGAGACCAGTGCTACCCCCTCCGAAACAGTCCAACGAGCAATACTCACCACTAAGTCGTGACATAAGACGCTTTTTGGCCAAATTCCTTCGTTTAGGCCTTCGAAATCGCGTTTTTTCCGTTTTGGAAAGATTTGAAAATTCGATAACTTCTTGCACGAAACTCCGATTTCAGTTCTGTTAACTGTTCTATAATCCCTATGACAAGAACTCACAGTTTATGGAAAATTTTCTCCAATTGTAGGTAATGGCCCCCTCTGTCCCTCGTACTCGTGCTGCTGCTGCCCTTCGTATGAAGCAAATAGCCCTTGACAACCAAAGCCACACGATTAGACGTCTTAGAGCCAAACTGGCAACCGAGAGACGAGAATCAGCTGCTACCAAGGAAGGATTGGTAACTAAGGTATCCAGCGTGGAAAGAGACTTACAAATCCAGAGCTGTGATAACCATAGTCTACAAAATACGGTGACCATGTGCCATAAAGACATCTATCGCCGTATCTCTCAGCTGGTTGAGGCTAAGAAAGAGCATAAGAATAACCAAGTAGCATTAGAAGCCTCGCACAAGACCATTGCCGGACTTACTAAAATAGACCTTTGTATGTCAAAGAAAATTGAAAGGATGAAGGCAAAGAAGCAACAGACTAGAGAAAGCCATATGGAGTGCCATCATAAGTTGCAGGCTCGCATCCAAGAGGCAGAAGATACGATCCAAGAGCAACACCTAATCATCGAGGCCTAGTAGAAGATAAAGCTAGCCTACGCCAAACAATCCAAGGTCTGCAAGAAGACAACGGTGCTCCTGCTCCATTCGATGATGAATGGTAGGAAGAACTGAAAGAAGACCAGGAAGAAGAAGGGCTTGAGGATATTCCTGTAGGCGAGGGAGAGATTGTTGACGAATAGAAATATGTTTTACCTTTCGAATAAACCTTGTATTCAATTCATCCTTCTATCCAAAATTTGCTTATCCCTTCGTATTGTAGTATTCTTGTTTATTTCACAATTATACGCACCCATCCTTAGTAAGCTTTCCTATGACAGAATATGGCAGGCAACCAAAGAAGCGACAATAACAATGGGGGTGAAGGACCCTCAAATTCAGGAGCTGGTCTTAGTAGAGAAGACCTGATGACAACAGCTACTATAGTTGCCACTACTCTCCAGGGGTTGGTCGATACCAACAACAACCAAGCTCCTCCTCCTACTCCTCCACCTCGTGGGACTAAGTACTAATATGAGTCCCTTCGCAAGAACAAAGCCCCCACTTTCGATGGGAGTCCTGATTCCGAAGTTGCCCAGACTTGGATGAAGAATATTGAAACGCAACTTCGACTACTGGAAGTCACAGACGCTTTCCTCGACGGAAAAGCTGGAAAATGGTAGGAAGCAGTCGACCCAACCATAAATCCAAATGGACAAATCACGTGGCAAAGATTTTGGGAAGCATTCTTGAGACAGTACTTCCCAATGGAGGTCAGAATGCAACTGCTCACCGAGTTTGAAACTTTCACCCAAACTGCAAACATGCCGGTAGTAGAGTATACATCCAAGTTCAACTCATTGAGCACCTATGTCCCAACGATCATGGCAGATAATACTCCAAAGATGCACCGATTCAAGAAGGGTCTGAATAGCCATATCCAGTCCGCCCTTGCAGTCTACCAAGCCACAAGCTTTGAGGACTTAATGGGAGCTGCAATCCGAGCAGAGACTGACATAAAGAAGCGGGAAGCTGACAACAAGAACAAACGCCCCCTCAATGCTCCGACTTCATACGGTGGGCCTAGGACTAAGCGGCCAAACCTCAACAACCAAGGACCAGCAACTACACCAAACTTAGCACCTTGCACCTATTGCGGTCACCATCATAGTGGAGATTGTCGCAAGCAGAGCGGTGCATGCTTTAAGTGTGGGAAGTTGGGCCCCCGAATTGCGGATTTTCCGGAACACCAAGGCCCGAAGGTTGCATCGAGCAATGCGGCTCAGAAAAAGCCAAGGCCTAGGGAGGATAAACCCAATGCTCGTGTGTTTGCAATGACACAGGAAGAGGCTGAAGACGCCAGCGACGTGGTGACAGGTACAATTTTTATCAACAAGCTGCCTGCTTATGTGTTGTTTGATTGTGGTGCTACCCATTCGTTCATATCTAGGAGATTTGCTAAAAAGTTAGGGCTAGGGCCTGAAATTTTATATGAACCGTATAGATTAGCAACTCCTACCAACATTACCATTGAAACACATAAGATCCATCGGAACTACGAATATCCATAAACGACCATTAATTCTCTGCAAACCTGGTACAACTAAACATGGTCGAGTTCGACGCCATCTTAGGGATGGATTGGCTATCTAAGAACCATGCACTGGTAGATTGTCGAGGTAAGAGTGTGAAACTCCAAAACCCTGATCAAGAGGAGCTGATATATTATTGTAAAAACAAGGAGCGAAAGTCCCTACTTTCTGCTGTCCAAGCATGGACAACCATGAAGTCAGGAGCAAAAGTTTTCTTGGCAATGATCCACGATGTAAAATAAGGAGACGAACTCGAAATAGAAAACATCCCAATGGTGCAAGCGTTCGCAGATGTGTTTCCAGATGACCTACCTGGAAAAGTTCCTGACAGAGAGATTGAGTTCGAAATCAACCTAGTGCCAGGGTCGGCCCCAATCTCCAAGGCACCCTACCGGATGGCACCTGCAGAACTAAAGGAGTTCAAGGATCAACTTCAAGAACTGCTAGAAAAAAAGTAGATCAGACCCAGTGTGTCACCTTGGGGAACAATTGGTATCAGAGCGAGGTCAGGGGTTTGAGTCTCCCAAGAAGCATTTTCTATACTTTTTGGGGGGGGATTGTTGAGTTAAGCATGCAAGGGTGAGAACAGTACTGGGATGAGTGACCTCCTAGGAAGTTCTCATACGTCAAGCTGCTGACGTTGCGCCGCTTTATCTGGTTGGCCATGTGGGCTGTAAAAGTGTGATGCCATAACTTAACGGGTAATACTATCTCTGCTGGGGATAGGGCCGGCGGTAGGGGAAGGGTAAGACTGATCTCTAAGGGAATTGAGACAGCACCAGCAGTTAGACATGCACCTCCCCTGACTCATGGGCCTAACAGCCCAACCCTAACGCACATAATAGGTGCACTCTACGCTGTCACATTATAAGTAAATAAAGTTGCACCTTGGCTAACAGCTATAGCTTTTGGCCTAGTGGTAAGCACTTGATCCTAACATTCAGTGTTATTCGTCAAGAAGAAGGATGGAACTATGAGTGTGTATGGACTACAGAGAGTTGGACAAGATCACAATCAAGAATAAGTATCCTTTTCCAAGAATTGATGACCTCTTTGATCAACTCAAAGGAGCTACAACCTTCTCCAAGTTAGATTTGAGGTCGGTTATCACCAACTAAAGATCAAGGCTGAAGACATCCCCAAAACTGCATTTAGAACAAGATATGGTCATTACGAATTCACGGTGATGCCATTTGATCTAACCAATGCACCAGAGGCCTTCATGGACCCCATGAACCGGGTATTCAAAACCATTCCTCGACAAAATTTTGGTGGTGTTCATAGACGATATTCTCGTATATTCACCAATTGAAGAAGAACACAAGGAACATCTTCGAATTAACCTTCAAACCCTGGGGGAGAAACAACTGTACACCAAGTTCAAGAAGTGTGAATTCTGACTGAAGAGTGTGGCATTCTTGGGCCATATAATTTCCGAAGCAGGAGTATCAGTGGATCCAAAGAAGGTAGAAGCCATCATGGACTGGCCTATACCTAAGACAGTGACAGAAGTTAGAAGATTGGCTGGCTATTATCGTAATTTCGTAGAAGGCTTCTCTTCAATAGCCATACCACTCACTAGACTCACCTAGAACAACTCCAAGTTCAACTGGAACGAAGAATGTGAGACAAGTTTCAAACTCTGAAGACAAAGCTTGCATCTACCCCTGTTCTAACGCTACCCGTAGGGGACAAAAGCTTTACTATCTACAGCGATGCATCTAAAGGAGGACTAGGGTGTGTACTCATGCAAAATGGCAGAGTAATTGCTTATGCCTCAAGACAACTAAAGACGCATGAACACAATTACCCAACCCATGATCTAGAGCTAGCTGCGGTATTTTTTTCTCTAAAGATTTGGCGACACTATCTTTACGGGGCAAAGTGTGAAATATTCACCGACCATCAGAGCCTCAAGTATATATACACTCAGAAAGAATTGAATTTGAGACAGAGACGATGGCTCGAACTCTTAAAGGACTACGACTTGACAATAACTACCACCCAGGAAATGTTGGGGATCCGGATCCGCCCCCCGGCGAGGCAGCGGAAGAACATAGAATATACAGCCTGGAGACGATCAATACGAAAAATACAATAACAATTATCGTCATGCATAGAGGGTTCAAAACCACTACCTTGCTGGCACTTGTGCCTGGCTCCAACCGTAGTTACAATAACGTCGGCTCTTCTCGGTAGATTGCGGTAGATATCGCCAATCCGGTCCATGACCAGAAACGAGACTCCTTCGTCAGCCTGCACTAGAAGGACTGACGAGATCAGCACGAACGGATTCTCCTCGTCGAATTGGCCGGAAACAATTTTCCGGCGAAGACGGGCGGCGGCGGCGACGGCGCGTGGAGGCGGCGGCGGCGGCGGCTTGAGAGAGGAGTGGGGCGGCGGTTTCTAGTGCTTAGGGTTAGGGTTTGTGATGTTATGTTATGTTGAATTGCGGCGACGGCGCGTGGAGGCGGCGGCGGCGGCGGCTTGAGAGAGGAGTGGGGCGGCGGTTTCTAGTGCTTAGGGTTAGGGTTTGTGATGTTATGTTATGTTGAATTCTTGATTAGGCTTAATTAAATAAGCTTAGGTGTTGGATTTGGACCGGCCCAATGGGCCCGGGTCCAACGATGAACATTCAGTTCATCTCCACCACCGAGACTTCATCGTAACTCCGATCGTCGATCAGATTTGACCGATCGATTAAGTTTCCAAAACTGAATAATATAATCTGAAAAACCATTTTTCAGAACCCCAGTGCAAAATGACCGTTTTGCCCCTCAACAGCGGGAAACCCCGGTTTGACCCCTGTTGACTTTTAGGAAGTCGCACTCCCCAAAATCCTCTTCTCGTGCATTCTAGGTATTTACTCAACGTAATTGTAAATCATTACACACATAATGAAAGTAAAGAGCGCCATATAAAAGAATGCGAATATCATATATAAAGACTGTTTCATACAAGAGTCCATAAACCCACACGCCACAAGTTGGCTAGTTGGGCATCTACTCTAACAATCTCCCACTTGCCCTAAAGCCAACTACTCATCAGACGCAGTCCCATTGTTTCGCGATGTTTTTCAAACAAGGGTCCTGGCAAGGGCTTCGTAAGTGGATCAGCAACGTTGTCCGCAGAGGCGACTCTCTCAACTGCTATGTCACCTCTAGCCACAATATCCCGGATTATGTGGTATTTCCTCAGTATGTGTTTGGATCTTTGGTGAGACCTAGGCTCCTTTGATTGCGCAACGGCACCCGTGTTGTCGCAGTACACTGGGACTGGACCAAATCCATTAGGAATGACGCCCAACTCTTGGACGAAATTCCTTATCCAAACGGCCTCCTTAGCAGCAGCTGATGCTGCAATGTACCCAGCCTCAGTGGTTGAATCCGCGATGGTGTCTTGCTTGGAACTCTTCCAAGAGACAGCACCACCATTGAGCATGAATACAAATCCAGAGGTTGATTTCGAATCATCCACGTCACACTGGAAGCTAGAATCAGTGTAGCCTTCCAGTTTCAGTTCACCACCCCCATAGACCATGAACATTTTCTTAGTCCTTCGTAAGTACTTAAGAATATCTTTCACGGCCTTCCAATGCGATTGGCCGGGGTTGGCCTGGTAGCGGCTCGTGACACTCAGAGCATATGCGACGTCTGGTCTAGTAGAGATCATGCCATACATAATACTACCTATAGCCGAGGCATATGGTACATGTGCCATACTCTCTATCTCCTCATCAGTCTTTGGACACATAGACTTGGATAGAGTGACCCCGTGGCACATGGGTAGGTGTCCTCTCTTGGGTGAGTCCGAGCATCCGTTTAGATCTATCTCGATAGATCTTTATTCCAAGAATATAGGATGCTTCACCCATGTCCTTCATCGGAAATCTGCTAGACAACCATACTTTAGTTGACTGCAACATTCCTACATCATTCCCAATGAGTAGAATGTCATCAACATAAAGTACTAGGAACGTCACAGCGCTTTTAACTACCTTTTTATAGACACATGGCTCCTCGGGATTCTTGATGAAACCAAATTACTTAATTGTTTCATCGAATCTCAGGTTCTAACTTCGCGATGCTTGTTTGTGACCGTAGATCGATCTCTGAAGCTTGCATACCTTATGCTCGCTTCCAACAGATGTGAAACCCTCAGGCTGCGTCATATAGATCTCTTCCTTAATGTTTCCATTAAGGAACGCAGTTTTCACATCTATTTTCCATATCTCATAGTCGTACCATGCGGCTATGGCTAACAATATTCTAATTGACTTGAACATTGCGACCGGCGAGAAGGTTTCATCATAGTCAACACCTTGCCTTTGAGTGTAACCTTTCGCGACCAGTCGTGCCTTGTAGGTCATTACCTTACCATCAGGCCCAAGTTTCCTCTTGTATACCCATTTGCACCCAATAGGAAAAATTCCTTTGGGATGGTTAACAAGAGTCCAAACTTGGTTAGCATGCATTGAGTCAAACTCAGACTGCATTGCTTCAAGCCATAAATTAGAATCAGCATCGGAAATCGCCTCCTTGAAAGTTCTTGGATCAGATCCAACAACTTGATCACCCTGATCATCTTCAAGGAGAAAACCATATCTCTCGGGAGCTCTAGGAACCCTTTCGGATCTCCTAGGTGCGACCATTTCTGGTATTGGCTCTGTAGGTGCAGGAGATTCACTTGGTACTTCAGTTGGTTCTCGAACCTCTTCGAGTTCTACTATTTTGCCCTTTCTATCAAGTAGAAATTCCCTTTCCATAAAGGTGGCATTCCTCAAGACAAACACTTTCGTCTCGCTCGGATAGTAGAAGTAATATCCAATGGAATTCTTTGGATACCCAATGAAGTAGCATAAGATGGATCTCGTATCCAGCTTATCTCCCACTGTCTGCTTCACGTAAGCAGGACATCCCCAAATCCTCATAAATGAGTACTTGGGTGTGATGGATCTGGATAACAGATCCAGAATGTATTTTGAATTACACAAAACCTATTTATTGTGTTACTAATGTCTCTACTAAGTGTGCAGATATTAGCTGGATTTATAACAGAAGAAGCTGAAGCTGATACCGTAGCAGACCAAGGGCTGAAAAGAGTAAATCGTATTTTCGGAGGCCTAAACGAAGGAATTTGGCCAAAAACGGAGGAGCTCACAAAGTGAGTTTTGCTCGTTGGACCGTTTCGGAGGGAACAGCACAGGCCTCAATGGAAAATGTGATCTGGAACAGAATCTATGAAGTCTGCTGGAAGAAATGTCGAAGAAAGAAGATGAACAGTAGATGTCTGGAATCAGTAGCGCAAGATCTGGTATCAGCAATGATGACGTCAGCATATCTACTGGAGAAAGCTACGAGCAGCAACGATGACGTCAGCATATCTACTGGAGAAAGCTGTGAGCAGCAATGATGACGTCAGCATATCTACTGGAGAAAGCTGTGAGCAGCAATGATGACGTCAGCATATCTACTGGAGAAAGCTGTGAGCAGCAATGATGACGTCAGCATATCTACTGGAGAAAGCTGTGAGCAGCAATGATGACGTCAGCATATCTACTGGAGAAAGCTGCGAGCAGCAACGATGACGTCAGCATTGCTGATTGAAAGAAATCGAGAAATCAGCTGATGGATTTGAAGCGAAGAGAAATCTGGATTCAGCAATGATGACGTCAGCATGTCTACTGGAAGTAGCTACGAGCAGCAACGATGACGTCAGCATTGCTGTTTGAAAGAAATAAAAAATCAGCAGGAGCGCAAGAGCTGGTATCAGTAGTGATGACGTCAGCATATCTGTTGAAGAAGCTTACCATGACGTCATCATATCTGTTGAAGAAGCTTACCATGACGTCATCATATCTGTTGAAGAAGCTTACCATGACGTCATCATATCTGTTGAAGAAGCTTACCATGACGTCATCATATCTGTTGAAGAAGCTTACCATGACGTCATCATATCTGTTGAAGAAGCTTACCATGACGTCATCATATCTGTTGAAGAAGCTTACCATGACGTCATCATATCTGTTGAAGAAGCTTACCATGACGTCATCATATCTGTTGAAGAAGCTTACCATGACGTCATCATATCTGTTGAAGAAGCTTGTGGCAGCAACCGTGACGTCATCATATCTGTTGAAGAAGCTTACCATGACGTCATCATATCTGTTGAAGAAGCTTGTGGCAGCAACCGTGACGTCATCATATCTGTTGAAGAAGCTTGTGGCAGCAACCGTGACGTCATCATATCTGTTGAAGAAGCTTGTGGCAGCAACCGTGACGTCATCATATCTGTTGAAGAAGCTTGTGGCAGCAACCGTGACGTCATCATATCTATTATAGAAGCTGATGAAGAAACATAAGCTGATAGCAGAAACCGCAACAGTGAAAACAGCAATTGAAACAGTAGGTTGCTAAAACAAAACAAAAGATCGAACAAGTAGAAACCTACTGTTAAGGTTGCTGATGGATAGTGAGGTTGCTGATGACAGACGCGAACAAGGAAAGATGATTTCAGTAGTTGAAGAATAAGAATAGGAGCTATGAGTTGATCAATATTACAGAAGCTGTTGGCAGATACTATTACAGAAGCTGTTGGATGCAATCACCATTTAAAAGGGAAGGAATCTGTGGCTGAAATTAAGTCGTGAAAATTGCCTCAATTCAAGGAAACAAGATTTGTACTATTCTGGGAAATAGTACAATTTACAGAGG
>KQ988474.1:172315-183397 GCA_001598015.1 Dorcoceras hygrometricum | reverse complement strand
ACCCAATCCCGACGCCTGGTGACCCCAAGTGAGTCGGCAAACGGGTCAAAGTGAGACGCCTATCATGTAGAGTCTCAATGACGTTTCGAGTCGTGAGGACTAATCAGTACAACCAAGACCTCGGACTTATCCACTCGACAAATGGTAACCACTTGGATAGTCCGAAGGAGGGTAGTTCGATAGATCATCGGGTCACTATCTATCTGCATGCTCAGAACATCACAATGCTCCCTACCAATGAAACATGGTACTTCGCATCGCATATACTAGTCTCGAACTCGGGCGGCCTTATCCTCATTTTGACGGCCCAATCGACTAGGAACATGTTCAGAATACACAGCGACTATTAGATGTGTTTCATGATAGCCGTCATACCCACTATCACATCTAATATACGCTTTAGTGCATTCTAGGTCTTTACTCAACGTAATTGTTAATCATTACACACATAATGAAAGTAAAGAATGCCATATAAAAGAATGCGAATATCATATATAAAGACTGTTTCATACAAGAGTCTATAAACCCACACGCCACAAGTTGGCTAGTTGGGCATCTACTCTAACAGGAAAGGCAAATAAGGTAGCCCATGCGTTAAGTCGGAAGAACATGAACAAGGTGATACTATCCTCTCTCTCAGCTCAACCATGTCTCAAAGAATTGGTCAAAATCAATCAGGATCGAGACCCTTCTCTGACCAAACTTAAGGAACAGATCAAACAAGGGAAGGTGTCGGAATTTCGAGTAGACCAAAAGGGAATCATTTGGATGAACGAAGATTATGTGTACCCGACGTCGATAACCTCCATGAGAAAGTGATGTCTGAAGCACATAAATCCAAGTTCTCAAACCACCCAGGGAGTACAAAGATGTATAGAGATTTGAAAGAACAATTGTGATGGAATAGGATAAAAAGAGATGTTGTTGATTTTGTTGCTATATGCCATGTATGTCAACAAGTCAAGGCAGAACATCAAAGACCTGGAGGATTATTGCAACCACTGGAAATTCCAGAATGGAAGTGGAAAAACATATCCATGGACTTTGTAGTGGAATATGGGTAATCGTGAATAGGTTAACAAAGTTCGTGCACTTTCTGCCTGTCCGCATGAACTACGTCTTGGATAAGCTCGCTGCCTTGTACATGGATAACATTGTCAGACTACATGGAGTTCCAACCAGAATTCTGTCAGATAGGGACCCAAGGTTCGTATCTCATTTCTGGAAGAGCTTCCAAGAAGCCATGGGAAGTAAGTTTACCCTCAGTACGGCTTATCATCCACAGACAGATGGCCAAACTGAGAGAACCATCCACACCCTAGAAGACATGCTGCGGACATGCACCTTGGACTTCGATAGTAATTGGAACGAACATCTACCTTTAATAGAGTTCGCATACAACAATAGCTACCACAGCAGCATAGGAATGAAACCCATATGAGGCCCTCTATGGATGGGAATGTCGATCGCTGCTGTATTGGGATGAGGTTGGAGAAAATACCATCACATGACTTGAACTCGTCCAGGAGATAGTGAAAAATGTAGCCATCATAAAGGAGAGACTGAAGGCAGCCCAGGATTGACAGAAAAGCTGGACAAACTTAAAGAGAATACCCTTGGCCTTCGAGGTAGGCAAAAAAGTGTATCTCAAGGTTTCTCCAATGAAAGGGGTAGTCCGATTTGATAAGGCCGGAAAGCTGAATCCCCGGTATGTCGGATCATTTTTGAAGTTTTGGAAAGAATAGGAACACTTGCCTACAGACTGGCCTTACCATCCAGTATGTCAAGAATCCACAATGTCTTCCATGTCTCACAACTAAGGAGATATATCTCGGATTCTAGTCACGTTCTTGATGAAGGGCCACTCCTTGTGGAAGGGAATTTGACCCAAGGACTAAACTATGAAGAAGTCCATATTTGAATCGTGGACAGAAAGGACCAGATGCTTAGATGAAGAACAATCCCATACGTCAAAGTCCAATGCACCAACAACACCGCAAGAGAAGCCACATGGGAAATGGAGGAGAAGATGCGCAAAAATACCCCTACCTCTTAGAAAATCATGAGAACCCCAGTTTCGAGGAAGAAACTTCTTTTAAGGAGGGAGGGATGTGAAAACCAAAAAATATAACTCTCGGAAATACAGCCAAAAAAACTAAGCTTTGACTAAGTCAAATCAGATCCGGGACGATCAACAGTCAACTCAGATCTGGGACGGTCAACAGTCAACTCAGATCTGGGACGCTCAACAGTCAACTCAGATATGGGACAGTCAACTCAGTGGTCAACAGTCAAACAGTCAACTCAGCTGGTCAACAGTCAACTCAGCTTTGGACTGGTCAACTCAGCTTGGGACTGGTCAACTCAGCTTTGGTCGATCGACTCAGATTTGGTACAGTCAACTCAGCTCACGAATTTCAGCAAGCTGCTACATGCGTTACAAACCAGATTAAATCTAGAAAGCCAATCGCAACTGCCGATTTGAAGAGATTAATGGTTAATTAAACCACACAATTCAATGCCTACACTAATGCTCTTGTAACAGCCAGTTTAAGGGCCATTAAATCTGGAATTCAAGTCTGTAACGGATGACGTTTTGACTCCCATTCTACACCTATACATACACCTTGATGCGATAGTAGATGACCCACACTTCCCGAAAATTCTCAGTAAAATATCAGTAAGCTCCCACGTTTAAATCCTGCACAAGCTGTACCAGATTTCGTCTGAGATGTCTGAGATGAATAATGTTTCTGCTGCACTGAACCGCACAAACTTCAAGAGACTGTAAGTGGGATTTTGCTATGTATATATTCGTTTCAAATATTATATGATATCCATGCTACGTTCTGTTTTGAATGATCATTCGAGCTTTCGTGTCGAGTTCATGCTATGATCTAAGCTCTGTTTTAGCACTGATGTTTCTGTCGTAATATGGGTCTACGGAATATTCCGCACTCTGAGTTACAAGGTGTAACTATGGCCTCGACCCCTTAGAGGAGTAAAAATTAGGGACTGATCAGTAAACCATAGAAACGAAGTGACTATCAGTGCTACCTGTTATGCTATGTTCTGTTATGTTATATGCTCTGATCAGTTTATGAATCTGTATATGTACTTGTTATGCTCGAATGGTGTCCCCCACTTGCTGAGTGTTTCCCCAAACACTCACCCCTTACTTCTCCCACCCAGATAAGAACGAAGAACAGGTTGAAGAGGAGGAACAAGAGCTGTTCTGGGGCTGGTGAAGACTTAGAATATGTTAATGTAATTTCTCTTCCGCAACTTTAATTTCTTTTGCAATTGTAAAGATGATTTTTTTATTATGTAAAAGACTGGTTTGAACTATACTATGAGGCTTAATGTTTTAAAATTTTATAATTGTTTAATATTGTCGATGCCATGAGTCTCGGTCTCGAGACGTGACAGTGGCACCATTGAAGAAATCTTTTGGAGTGAATACCATATGATGATGGTGGAAATCGTCATATCATATTCCCAATATTGTATGAATTGGAACTCAGTGATCTTCCATGCCTCACGACATTCTACAGAGCTACTGTCTAAAGCATCAAGTGTCCAAAGCTAAAAGAGTTGAGGATTGGGAATTTGGAGAGGGTGAATCGTTTTGTTGCGATAGATTCAAAAATCATCACCCGTGACCATCATTCTCTCATTTCTTTTGCAATCAAAAGGTATGCCCATACTTTTTAAAAAATGTATGCATTTTCTTCTCAATCCCAGAGAAAACCCATCTATTTATGGCAAATTCAAACTAGAATTAAAGTTTGCTATCATCCAAAGGATTATTTTGAGGCGAAAATAGTCCATGCCTCAAATATTTAAATAATATAACGTGGTATGCATAATGTGTAAAACGTGTCCACATACCTATTGAACAACTAGTATGCCATAATTGTCGCCAGGGCATAGGCAAGTTGGTAGGATTTGGGATGAATTTCCTCTCCGACTTCATGGGTTCGGTTCTCATGTGGACCATATTCACATTGAAATATTGTGGGGTATGCTCTGAGGCATCGGCCTGTTATATAAGTCCTCTCCCTCATATCTCTGCCTACTCGCACATATCCCTCGATTTAAAACATGTATGGGCCAAGGAGGCGTCTGCCCTGTATAGGGGTTAGCCCTTTAATATGCTAAATTTTAGAAGAAACTAGTATGCCATAATTATTATGTTATTAGGTTTGAATAGTAGTGGGATATATATGACGTTCATATAACGAGGTCTTCGTTTTATTTTATAATTAGGGAAATTGCTATTATGGATTATATTAGATTTATGTTTAAAAATATGATGTATCCAAATTATCTCAGCCGACGAGCTGATACCACCACGTCGGGAGCTCGGGACGTCGGGCACTGGTGGATGGAAAACCCTTCTTATTGATGTCTGCAACCATAGATCACGGGTCAGAGGGCGCCAAAAGTGTGTCCGATGAAGTCCTATGATGCTTAAGTCAGGCAGGATGTGAGAGCAAAAACGAGAGCAGGAAAATATATGCTGGGAATAAAGGATGCTAGAACGTGTGTGTGAATGAATAGGGCGTACCTGATATTTATAGAGGGGTTAGGCGGTGGAGAGGAGCATATCTTGGTGAATATTCGCCTGTGCTGGGTATCTCGGGCGAGATATTCTCTACGATCCTCGTGGATCTTGTCATTTAAATAAGGAAAGACGTATCGTCCCTGAATTCTTCAAATAAGGAAAGACGTATCTGGGCTGGATTCTGGTAGATATGGCATTGTCCTCGGAAACACTCCCGATCTAAGCACAAGTCCTCGGGAAACTCCCGATCTTAACGCAAGTCCTCGGGCAAATTCCGATCTTAATAGCATACGTCGGGATCTGGAGATTACCGCTCGGTCCTCGGGTCCCAAGGTGGCAATAGGGGACATCAGGAGTATCCCCCGCCACGAGTCCTAGACGAAGTATTGAAGTATAGGATTGTGTATAACTAAGGTCGGGACCCGAGATGAAGTCCATAATTCTAAAGAAAACCATGATCCTCGTGATGTCGTACTCCAACCGTTGATAAAGAGACACATGGACGGCTAGATGGAGGTCGGGTTGTGCTTTGGGGATAAGACCACGATCCGCATGAAGATGCATCTCAGCCGTTGAGAATATTCGAGCGAACGGTCCAGATTGAAGGATCCCAAAGACCGAGGTGACCGTTGGAGTTCCCCAGGTGATCTGGAACATTGGTTGGCGTGAGATCGGACGGTCTTGATTCTTCTCGAGTTCTTATAAATACTTCGATGATCTCGATTCATTTCTCACTTTCGCTTCTCACCGCATCGTTACTCTGCCCAAATTTTCTCTCGCTCCCGAGCTCTCAAACCGTTTTCCCGACCCTTCACTTTTCCATCTAGTAAGTTGTAATTCTTCTTAGAATGACTTCATCTTCTGATAACATAGTTAAGAGTGTAGCCGAGTCTACAGATAGCATTCCCTCATCCCCCGGGACCAAAGAGCCCTGGCTTCCCAACTAGGCCGAGCTGGGGTCCTCGAGCGTGCCCTGTTACGAGGATAAAGCCTCAAATATTAAGATGTCTGACATCTCCCTAATCAAGGAAAAAGGAGGGATGTTGGACAAGTTCGAGGTAGTCCTACCTCATCCCGACGAGAGGGCTCACCATCCCCCTCCCGGCTTCCACAACTTTTACCATAAGCAAATAGAAATGGGACTTAGGTTTCCAATCCCGAGGTTCATTACCTCCCTATGACAGCACATAAAGGTTGGCCCGAGCTAGCTACCCCCGAACTCATACAGCTTCCTCTTAGCTCTGGCCGTTCTCCTCCATTTCCACAACATTCCCCTCATTCCCTACGCCTTAATGCAACTGGTCCAGATTAAGAGGCTGGGACCGGGGCAATTTTACCTCTCCCACAAGGGAGATCATGCTTTTATTAAGGGGAACCCGAGCTTCCATAAGGGATGGATGAGCAGGTTCTTCTACGTCCAGCGGGTCGGGCAGAAGAGGAACCCTTGGCGGTGTGAGATGTCATGGAGAGATAAAATATGCACCCTCACACCCTCAACCCCCGAGCGATCCCCCAACTTGATCTCCTTCCTCGCTGCTATGCGCGACCAGAGCTACAGTGCTCCCGAGCTGGTCAAGGAAGACCTTCTGTGCCACTTCGGGTTCAGCAGGAAGGGGGTCGAGCTGGTTGGGGACTTAGGTACCACCATGTCTTTCCCTAGCCATGTCATCACCTGTACCCGAGCTTGTGTCTTATCCGAACTGATATCTAACTTGATTTTTCTTTTGCAGCTGAGAGCATGGGCAAGGCAGCATTGCTGAGGGCTCTGTAGGAGAGCACCGAGGCGGGCTCCTCGAGGGCGGCCGTGCCCCCAGCGAAGGTGGTAAAGAAGAGGAAGGCCTCCACCCCGCCGAGAAGGAGGCTCGGTGCCAAAAGAAAAAGGGGGCCTCGAGCTCCCTGGCGCAGCCCACTCCTATCGTCGAGAAGCACCGGGAGCCGACGCCCCCTATCCCAATGCACGAGGAGCGTCCCGACCCGACGCCTGTTATTGTCATTCTCGAAGTCCCTTCCTCGGAGGAGGGACCGACGATGGAGACGGGTCACGGGCGAGTTCCATCCCTCAACCTTTTTGAAGACTCCCTGGTGGTCTCCCCGTCCAGGGCCATGGAAACGGGACTTCTTTGCAACATGGTCCCGGACAGGGACGTTGCTCGATTGCGTAGCAGCACCAACTCCGAGGCCATGGGCTTATTCACGACCCAACTCGTGGCGGTACATTCCTATTCTTCCCGAACTTTAGTTTCCTGATTGTGCTAGCATTCTGATCCTTGATTCTTATGTAGGCAATGGCTTGGGGCGGCGAGGTGATAAAACGCCTCACCCATTCTCAGCGAGAGGTGAACTCCACCCGTCAGTCCTTTGATGAGGTGATGGAGCACCACATCGAGCTAGAGATGCAGCTCGAGGAGCTAGAGGACACTAGGGGCCAGGAGAAGAGGGCGGCCAAGGCCCAGAAGGAGGCGGTAGAGGCTTAGCTAGCCGCTGAGAAGGCTCTCGGGCCGCTGAGAAAGAGGCGTCTGCGGTCGAGAAGAGGGCAATAGAGGCCGAGCTCAAGACTACCTCTGCTAAGAGAGTTGCCCTAGAGGTCGAGCTTGCCGGAACCAAGGCGCGAGCTGAGGAGGAGATCGGGTGCCTGAGGAGTGAGTCCACGAACGCATGGGGTCTCGGCAAGGAGGAGTTCTTGAAGTCCTCTGAGTTTGATGACCTATGCGCGAAGAAGTCTCTGGCTTACTTCAAGAGTGGCTTCGAAAGCTGCGTGGCTCAGTTCCGAGCCAATGGCTACTCCGAGGAGGAGCACCCCGCTCCGTTCCTCAGCGTCGCTCGGGCCCTTGAAGAGCTGCCCAAGGAGGACGAGGAGGAGGCTGATGAAGAGGATGAGGAAGACGCCTCGGGAGATGAGTCCAACACTCCCCCAAACTCCCCCAAACAATAATTGTATTTAATTTTATCCATGTACTGCAATCTTTACTGTTCAATGAAATTCCACTTTTCTTATTCCTCTTTTCCCGAACTGCCTCATTGCAAGAATAAAAACTTAAGCACGACTTTGGGTAACCCAAGCCGCTCAGGACGTAAATGAAACACGCATAATTTAAACTTTAAGCAGGATAACCTGAACAAACCACGCGTAACGGGACAGAATAACCCGAGCAATCCAAGACTTAAGCTCTATCCAAACGTAAAAAGTCACCCCACATGGAGAAACGGTGCTCAAGCTACACAGGTCCTTAAATAGGTTAGTCTCTCGTTCTTCTAACCACGGAGAATCCTGAGCTGGTCGTGCCTCATGTTAAGAGTTCGTCCTTGGGCAAGGCCGTCACACGAGGAGGTGCCCCTAAGAATGGGGCCTTGAGTCGCCAAGTTGTCAGGTTAATGTGCTTAAGTGGGGTTGCCACTCGAGGAGGTGCCAATAAGAATTGGGCTTTGATGTCGAGCTGGTCGGGCTTATGCGCTCAAGTGGAAGAGCCACTCGAGGAGGTGCCAATAAGAATTGGGCTTTGGTGCCGAGCGGATAGGGCTTATGTGTTCAGGTGGGGTTGCTATCCGAGGAGTTGCCAATGAGAATTGGGCTTTGTTGCCGTGTTGGTCGGGCTTATGCGCTCAGGTGGGGTTGTCACCCGAGGAGTTGCCAATGAGAATTGGGCTTTGTTGCCGTGTTGGTCGGGCTTATGCGCTCAGGTGGGGTTGTCACCCGAGGAGTTGCCAATGAGAATTGGGCTTTGTTGCCGTGTTGGTCGGGCTTATGCGCTCAGGTGGGGTTGTCACCCGAGGAGTTGCCAATGAGAATTGGGCTTTGTTGCCGTGTTGGTCGGGCTTATGCGCTCAGGTGGGGTTGTCACCCGAGGAGTTGCCAATGAGAATTGGGCTTTGTTGCCGTGTTGGTCGGGCTTATGCGCTCAGGTGGGGTTGTCACCCGAGGAGTTGCCAATGAGAATTGGGCTTTGTTGCCGTGTTGGTCGGGCTTATGCGCTCAGGTGGGGTTGTCACCCGAGGAGTTGCCAATGAGAATTGGGCTTTGTTGCCGTGTTGGTCGGGCTTATGCGCTCAGGTGGGGTTGTCACCCGAGGAGTTGCCAATGAGAATTGGGCTTTGTTGCCGTGTTGGTCGGGCTTATGCGCTCAGGTGGGGTTGTCACCCGAGGAGTTGCCAATGAGAATTGGGCTTTGTTGCCGTGTTGGTCGGGCTTATGCGCTCAGGTGGGGTTGTCACCCGAGGAGTTGCCAATGAGAATTGGGCTTTGTTGCCGTGTTGGTCGGGCTTATGCGCTCAGGTGGGGTTGTCACCCGAGGAGTTGCCAATGAGAATTGGGCTTTGTTGCCGTGTTGGTCGGGCTTATGCGCTCAGGTGGGGTTGTCACCCGAGGAGTTGCCAATGAGAATTGGGCTTTGTTGCCGTGTTGGTCGGGCTTATGCGCTCAGGTGGGGTTGTCACCCGAGGAGTTGCCAATGAGAATTGGGCTTTGGTGCCGAGCGGATAGGGCTTATGTGTTCAGGTGGGGTTGCTATCCGAGGAGTTGCCAATGAGAATTGGGCTTTGTTGCCGTGTTGGTCGGGCTTATGCGCTCAGGTGGGGTTGTCACCCGAGGAGTTGCCAATGAGAATTGGGCTTTGTTGCCGTGTTGGTCGGGCTTATGCGCTCAGGTGGGGTTGTCACCCGAGGAGTTGCCAATGAGAATTGGGCTTTGTTGCCGTGTTGGATAACTTAAAAGAACATGTGAGTCGTATCCATGAAGTGAAAGCCATTAATTCGATTGATCAATCTATAAACCAACGTACGTGGCGGTGTGGTTCACCCCGATGTCACACGAGGATCCCTATATGTCACACCTCTATGCTGCCACTTCACCATGATGTCACACATGGATCCATAAGCTCATACATTAACAGGGGATCCCCGGGCCCGGATACCCGGCTCACTTCCATCATTACTTTGCCCCACAACACTTCAATCCCTCAAAATATTTTTCATTCATGCCTTAACATAACTTAAACTTTCATAATACATGCATTTCATAAAATCATGCGACTTTAAAAAGATCTTGGCCCAACAATATATATATAAATTTCCTTAAAACATTTCATAATCAATTACATAGCATAATACGTATATAATTAAATATATATTCATGGGCCTATGCATTATTTTCCTCGGCCTGGTTAAGGACTGGCTCAAGCGACTGGCCCACTAATTCTAAGCCCAAGGCCTCCACTAGACTAAAAATAATACTAAGACCAACTCAAAATGGGCCCAACATCAAGCAATTACCCCTTTAAAATCATTTGAAGGACTCGGCCCAACATCGTCAAAACAGGCTTAAAACTCATTAGAATAATTAATGGCCCAAAATCCAACAATTTGATTAAAATCCAATTTACTAAAAAAATCCAGCAACTTAAAACAATTTTTAACTTAAAATCATTGACCAGAAATCATTTTGACCAAGAACAAAATTTTAACTTAAAAAGTTGAACTTGACCCGATAAAAACTGACTCGGACTTTAAAAAAAACTAAAACTAACCCGGCCCAAAAACTAAAATAAACTCGGAACCGGACTTAAAACTAATTTAACTCGAGACTTAAAGAACCGGTTCGGTCCAATCGAACCAGCCGGTTCAATTGAACCGAAGCAATTCACAAAGGAACCCTAACTCGAATTTACACACACTGCCGCATGCACTTACACGCCAAGCCGCCGACAAATGCTTCGTTATCCTTGCTCCGGCCACCACCGGCCGGAGCCAGACTATTATCACACCCTGCCGCATGCACTTACCCGCCAAGCCGCCGACAAAAGCTTCGTTATCCTTGCTCCGGCCACCACCGGCCGGAGCCCCGCCGACTGGACCACCCCCAGGTCCAGCCGGTCCTAACTGACCGACCCTAGCCCCAACCATGGCCGCACCTGGACGTACGAACCTGGAGAAGCAGACGCATCCCGCGGCGACAAACATGCACTGCACGGTGTTTTTCCTATATCCAACGGTTAGACCCTTAAATCCTCCACTTCGAACCACTACAAGCCACCCCGAGGACCACCATGAACCACCTAACATCGAGCCATGATCCCTTCAGCCGCCCCTTGACCGAAACCATGCAAGAAACTTCAAAAACCGTGAGATGCACATGAAGAAATACATGAACATGATCATATGCATAAAGATCTGAATCATCCACGAAAAGGACATGCATAATCTTTGTAAAAACATTATATCATGATCTAAATGGTGAGAAAGAAAGAATAGAACATGCCTTGATCTAAAAAGAAGCGAGATACGCGATACCAGAGCGGAGGACAATTGAGAAGACCACACCTTAGAGTTCAAATCAAAGCTTGAAAGTTTTCGGCCACCTAGGGGAATAAGAAGGCTGAAGTCGGATGATGAGAGGAGGGTTTGATGAATTTTCAAAATTTTGGAGAAGGGTGAGTGAAAGTGTACAAATAAGCCCTTCCACCTTGTTTTATTAAGGAAATAAAAGGCCTATTCCAATACTAACCCTCCTCTAATTAAAAAGG
>KQ988474.1:134003-147347 GCA_001598015.1 Dorcoceras hygrometricum | reverse complement strand
GTTTGACTCAATTCATGCGTAACCAAGTTTGGACTCTTGTTAACCCTCCCGAAGGAATTGTTCCTATTGGGTGCAAATGGGTATACAAGATGAAACTTGGGCCTGATGGTAAGGTAATGACCTACAAGGCACGACTGGTCGCGAAAGGTTACACTCAAAGGCAAGGTATTGACTATGATGAAACCTTCTCACCATTGGCAATGTTCAAGTCGATTAGAATCTTACTAGCCATAGCCGCATGGTACGACTATGAGATATGGCAAATGGATGTGAAAATTGCGTTCCTTAATGGAAACATTAAGGAAGAGATCTATATGACGCAGCCTGAGGGTTTCACATCTGTGGGAAGTGAGCATAAGGTATGAATACTTCAGAGATCGATCTACGGTCTCAAACAAGCATCGCAGAGTTGGAACCTGAGATTCGATGAAACAATTAAGGAATTTGGTTTTATCAAGAATCCCGAGGAGCCATGTGTATATAAGAAGGTAGTTAAAAGCGCTGTGACATTCCTCGTACTTTATGTTGATGACATTCTACTCATTGGGAATGATGTAGGAATGCTGCAGTCAACCAAAGTATGGTTGTCTAGTAGATTCTCGATGAAGGACATGGGTGAACCATCCTATATTCTTGGAATACAGATCTTTCGGGATAGATCGAAACGGATGCTCGGACTCACCCAAGCTACCTACATCGATACCATACTTAAGCGGTTCTCTATGAAAGAGTCCAAGAGAAGACATCTACCTATGTGCCACGGGGTCACTCTATCTAAGTCTATGTGTCCGAAGACTGATGAGGAGATAGAGAGCATGACACGTGTGCCATATGCCTCGGCAATAGGTAGTATTATGTATGGCATGATCTCAACTAGACCGGATGTCGCATATGCTCTGAGTGTCACGAGCCGCTACCAGGCCAACCCCGGCCAATTGCATTGGAAGGTTGTGAAGGATATTCTTAAGTACTTGCAAAGGACTAAGAATATGTTCATGGTCTATGGGGGTGGTGAACTGAAATTGGAAGGCTACACTGATTCTAGCTTCAAATGTGACGTGGATGATTCGAAGTCTACCTCTGGATTTGTATTCATGCTCAATGGTGGTGCTGTCTCTTGGAAGAGTTCCAAGCAAGACACCATCGCGGATTCAACCACTGAGGCTGAGTACGTCGCAGCATCAACTGCTGCTAAGGAGGCGGTTTGGATAAGGAATTTAGTCCAAGAGTTGGGCGTCATTCCTGATGGAGTTGGTCCAGTCCCGGTGTACTGCGACAACACGGGTGCCGTTGCGCAAGCAAAGGGGCCTAGGTCTCACCAAAGATCCAAACATATACTGAGGAAATACCACATAATCCGGGATATTGTGGCTAGAGGTGACATAGTAGTTTAGAGAGTCGCCTCTGTGGACAACGTTACTGATCCACTTACGAAGCCCTTGCCAGGACCGTTGTTTGAAAAACATCGCGAAACAATGGGACTGCGTCTAATGAGTAGTTGGCTATAGGGCAAGTGGGAGATTGTTAGTGTAGATGCCCAACTAGCCAACTTGTGGCCTGTGGGTTTTATAGACTCTTGTATGAAACGATCTTTATATATGATATTCGCATTTTTTTATGGCGTTTTTTATTTTCATTATGAATATAATGGTAACAATTGTGTTGGATAAAGACCTAGAATGCACCATAGTGTATGTTAGATGTGATAGTGGGTATGACGGCTATTATGAAACACATCTAATAGCCACTGTGTATTCTGAACTCGTTCCTAGTCGATTGGGCCGTCAAAATGAGGATAAGGCCGCCCGAGCTTGAGACTAGCATCTGCGATGCGAAGTACCATTGTTTCATTGGTAGGGAACATTGTGATGTTCTGAGCATGCAGATGGATAGTGACCTGGTGATCTATCGAACTACCCTCGTTCGGACTTTCCAAGTGGTTACCATTTGTCGAGTGGATAAGTCCGAGGTCTTGGTTGTGCTGATTAGTCCTCACGACTCGAAACGTCATTGAGACTCTACATGATAGGCGTCTCACTTTGACCCATTTGCCGACTCACTTGGGGTCATTAGGCGGCGGGATTGGGTGAGATCCCGATGCATGTAGGAGTCGATGCTTCGTTGTCGAGGATTCACCGCTCGCTCTCATGCGTGGATATCCTATGCTATCTGAGGGGATAATAGTGTATAAATCTCTGGCCAGAGTACTAGAAGTGTTTTAGGTAAATGGGTTTACCTAGTAACACTCGTGATGTCACTATTCGATCTCCAAGATGTATACATGGTTATCGGATCTGTAGCGACTCTCGATTTACCAATGGTCGTTGATCTGATCGGGATATATATGATGAAAGGACCGTACTGTATGCTAACCACGACCAATTGGTTCTTGCAGGCACTATCAGTGATACCTAGGGGATCATGGGGCGATGTTGCTAGGCGCTTTACCATGATCCGTTGGGCAAGTCCGAAATTATGATTTCGGAGCCGCAATGGTTGTGGGCCCACGGCTAGATGTATCCCTGAACCATTGAGGGTCACACTAGTACTGGATTCATGATTCCCGCACGGAAACTGAGCTCAATGTGTTGAGCACTCGAGGAGGATTTTAGGGAGTGCGACTTCCTAAAAGTCAACAGGGGTCAAATTACGATTTCCCACTGTTGAGGGGCAAAACTGTCATTTTGGACTAGGTATCTGAAAAATTGTTTTTCGCATCATGACGTTCAGTTTTGGCAACTAAGTCAATTGATCCGATCTGATCGTCGATCGGAGTTACGATGAAACCGTGGTGAATTAAACGAGCCTAATGTTCATATGGACCTGGGTTTGACCCAAGTCCATTGGGCCGGTTCAAGCCCATCTACCATATTTATTTAATTAAGATGGATTAGGGCTTTGATAACAATTGCATTACACAAAATA
Source organism: Dorcoceras hygrometricum (assembly GCA_001598015.1). Taxonomy (NCBI): domain Eukaryota; kingdom Viridiplantae; phylum Streptophyta; class Magnoliopsida; order Lamiales; family Gesneriaceae; genus Dorcoceras; species Dorcoceras hygrometricum. Next base: position 144,422 of record KQ988474.1, on the reverse strand, counting down.
ACCTAGCCTCCACTACAACTCTCGGCCGCCCCCTCCACAAGCCTCACGGCCACGCGCCGACGTTGGCTCCTCCACGCGCCGCCGCCTCTTGCCGGACTTGTTCCGGCCACCACGAAGAGGAGTTTCCATCCGTTCTGAATCCGTCAAGTCTTCTAGTGCAGATTGACGGAGGAAGATTGAATCCGATCGTGGACCTGATTGGAGGATCTACCGCCGCCTACAGTTTGAAGTGCCGGTTTCCTCATGAAACTGGTCGGAGCCAGGCACCTAGACGCCAGCAAGGTAACTATCTACGAACACCCTATGAATGTTTGTAGACTTTATTGAATGTATTGAACACTTTCCAGGCAATTTTTGTTTTTCCGCTGCGCCCCGGGAAGTGGGATCCGGATCCACCACCATATTCCAACATTGTACGCTAACCATAATCGACTGGTTCTTGCAGGCACTATCAGTGATACCTAGGGGATCATGGGGTGATGTTACTAGATGCTTTACCATGATTCGATGGGTAAGTCCAAAATGATTTTCGGAGTCACAAATGTTGTGAGCCCACGGCTAGTTGTATTCCTGAACCATTGAGGATCACACAAGTAATAGTTTGCCAATTCCCGTACGGATATGGTACTCAAAGTGTTGAGTATAGTAGGAGGAATGTTGGGAGTATGACTTCCTAAAAGTAGAAAAGGGAGTAGGACTTCCATATTTAGCTAATGAGAGTTAACCTGTCCCATATAGATTTCGTGGTCCGAAAATTTGATTTTACATCATAATGATCAGTTTTGTAAACTGAGCACATCGGTGATATCTGATCATCGATCGGGATTATGATGAGACCAAAATCGAGGGATTCGAATCGAATATTCACTGTTCGAGTTGAACCGAATGTTCACTGTTTTGTTCAAATCAAACTCTATCCCTCATTCTATAAATATGACAATGAGGAGACACTTTCAATAGAGAGAAAGAAAAACACCAAAATCTATTCAGCAAACTCCTCCCCTCTCTCTTCTTTCCCCACCGTCGCCGACACCACGCTGCCCGTCGCCGACACCGCTGCCGTCGAAATTTGTTCCGATCGTCTCGACGAGGAGATTCCATCCGTGAAATTTTAGTCGGTTTTCTTGTGCAAACCGGCGAAGGAGTTGATATTCTGGTCGTGGACCGAATTAGGCGTCGATCCAGTCGTTCAACTGTTGAAGTGCCAATTCCGTCGTGGAACTGGTCGGAGCCAGGCGCCTAGACGCAGCAAGGTAACCTGCTAAACATCCTATGAATGTTTTGATTATTGTATAGGTGTATTGACCGTTCCCGGGCTCCAATTTTGAAATTCTTCCGCTGCGTCCCGGGAGCGGGATCCGGATCCATCGCTGCGCCAACACTGGTATCAGAGCTTTTGCTTGGATCTGTCAATACACCCTTCTGCCTGAATTGCATCAAAAATCTCGTTTTTCAAAAAAAAAAAATAAAAAATCACGCCGTCGCGCAACCACCGCGCAACCGTCGCTCGCACCGCCTCCTGCCACCGTGCTGTCCGATACCCATGCATGCACGTCATGCACGGGGGTGCGTGCACGTTGCACACGCTTGTGCGCTCACCCGCCACCCCTCCTGCGGGAGCTGGTCGCGCAGGTGGCCGCCCCTCGTGCGCACACGTTGTGCACAGGGACGTGCACGGGTGCTGCATGCGTGCGGGCGACGGGGCACCGCCCATGCGGCGATGCCGGGGCGAAGATGCGGCGATGCCGGGGCGAAGATGCGGCGGCGGATTTTGAATTCTAGGATTTTTCCGGACCTGTACCGAGCGGCCCGAGGGGTTCTTGGGCCAATACTTTCTATTGGGCCTTTTGGATGGACCAAAATTAATTTTTGAAAAATTTTGAGATATTGGACCTAAAACTGTTTTATGCCCAAAATTGATGCAATTAAAATGACAAAATAAGATTTTATTTATAAAATATGATTTTATATTTAAAATATGATTTTGTTGGATAAAATCAAATTTGATTTGATTATTTTATTTATATCAAGTTAATTGGATTAATTGAATAGATAATGTTTGGGATGATCGAGAGTCATGCCCAATGTGTTAGGTGTATGCTAGGTTTTAAAATTCTTGGTTGTAATATTGTTGAAATCCTTTCAAAGTGGTCCTGGTTTATGGCCCGTTCCCACCCCTTTAAAATGTATCCCTATTTATCATGGATATTTAAATGCATATATTAGACTTAGTGGGAGGATAATCTTGAAGATGGTGGAGATGATGATCAAAGATATTGAAGACCGAAGATTTGTAAAACTGGAAGCTTATGTAATAGGATTGCATTTGCATACTGCATATCACCTAGGATTGGACCTAGATCCGTGCTTGGCAACCACGGATCGCATAGCTCTCGCTTATCGATAATCCCAATTATAAATGAGATATATATCTGTTGAATCCGTAATTTTTAAATTTGATTTAAAATTATTGAGACCAAATTTCAAAATTAAAAATCCTAATTTTAAATTTGATTTAAAATTTATATCAAGATTAAAAGTTTCGTGATTAAATTGAAGGAACTTAGTTTATTGATAATTATGAGGAAATGTGACAAAACGTTATCTAAGGGAGTCCTTTATAGACTGGCTTAAAAATGACTTGTATCAGCTAAGTCTCCCTAAAGGGCGTTGCTTTATCTAAGGAGGTTGGATTTTAAATGGGCCTTAGCCCCTCCAACCACCTGGAAGCACTCTTAGAGAATGTTAGTCCATGACTTCTAAGTCGGTCATAAAACAAAAGTTTATTCGATAAGATCATGAAGCTAAGGGACTTTAAATATTGCTTAACATTTCCTACCTTCCATCAACAATGGATGTACGTCGATGATACCCACATACATATCCCGGATCATACTATTGGGGGGGTTCTGTGTGCTGGAAAGTTGTACACGTTATTGACACTTGCTGTGAGTTGGTTGGAACTCCCTTTAACGTTGGCTCATATTATTGGGGACGTTAAGGGGATCGTCCTTCACGACTCAACATTGATGGGTCATCCTAACACGTGATAGTAAACGGCGTCATATTATTGGGCCCTTACTGGACGTGAGGTAAATACATGGAGGTTGCACCTGTTGCAATTGGGCTCTACCTTTTGAGGATCATGGTTGACTGATATTATTCGGGACCGTGATTCCTTGATTGCACTCTATGTACCCACTAGGGAAACTAGCTTTCTCGATTTCAATTAGAGGGTGGTGAAATTTTAAAATAGTGGGAGGGTAATTCATAAAACTAAATGACCATGTTTTATGTCTTAGCATTTTTCATGAATAGTCTGTAATGCATGTCTGTTTTTCTTTCAATATAAACTGCTATAATCATGTCTTCAATCAAAAATCCACTTGCTGCTATACTGGATAGCAACAAATTCACTGGTTTAAACTACCAAGATTGACTTCGAAATCTCAAGATTGTCTTGGCTTCGGAAAAACTTCTCTACACGCTAGAGAAGAGCCCTCCGAAGGCTGCCAATGCAGTCCTGAGGAGCTGGAAAAATTGGAAAAATGGTGGGATGATACCACTTGCTAGCTATACTGGATAGCAACAAATTCACTGGTTTAAACTACCAAGATTGACTTCGAAATCTCAAGATTGTCTTGGCTTCGGAAAAACTTCTCTACACGCTAGAGAAGAGCCCTCCGAAGGCTGCCAATGCAGTCCTGAGGAGCTGGAAAAATTGGAAAAATGGTGGGATGATGAGCTTAAGGCACGATGCTATATGATAGCATCTATGTCCAACGAATTGCAGCGGCGATTTGAGAAGAAGGAGTATGCTGCTGGCATACACCTTCATCTGAAAGAGCTGTATGGGGAGAACTCTCGGACTGAGAGGTTTACTACTATCAAGGAGCTCATGACGAGTCACATGCGCGAGGGTATTTCGGTCCACAATCATGGGGTCCGTATGATTGGGCTCATTGAGAAGCTAGTGGGCCTTGATATCACGCTTCCACATGAGCTGTTTGTGGATCTGCTTCTCCTCTCCCTGCCTGCTGCGTTCGATCTCTTTGTGGTCAAATTCAACATGAAAAAGCTGGAGGCCACCCTTGAAGAGGTGGTAGACATGCTTGTCGTGTTTGAGGGGACCATAAAGAAGGACAAGTCCGTCCTCCTTATGGGATCTTCTTCCTCTGCGAAGAAAGGGCCCAAACGTAAGGGTAAGAAGCGTTCTGCCCCTGCGAAGGAGGGAAAGCCCCCCAAGAAGCCAAAGGCAAGGGCTTCAAAGCCAAATAAATCTGAAGATGTTTGCCACCACTGCCAAAAGCCTGGGCACTGGATGAGGAACTGTAAGGATTACCTCGAGAAATTTCGAACTGCAAAAGGTATGTTCTACATTGAAATAAATATGTCTCTTAACTCGACTTCTTGGGTACTTGATATCGGATGTGGATCTCATATCTGCAATGACTTGCAGGTAATGACAAGAAGCCGACGTCTTAGGGAGGGTGAGACCCACTTGAGGCTTGGCAACGGACCAAGTGTTGCGGCCGAAGCTATCGGAGATGTTTATTTCTTTCTTCAAATTTTATGTTGTTGTTGAGAAACGTTTTATTTGTTCCTGAATTAATAAAGAGCATTATTTTCATTTCTATGCTTGATAGTGATGGATATTCTTGTCATTTTGCCAATTCGATTTGCAATATTTACAAGAATGAATGTTTCATTGGAATTGGAGAACGCGAAAACGATCTATACGACTTAAAATTGAGAGAAGTCCCAACTCGCGATGTGGAAACACACACAACAACAATAAAAAGGAAAACGATAATCTGAACCCGGCACAACTTTGGCATGCTAGGCTAGACCATATATTCCTTAAATAGGATGAACAAGTTTATTATGAGTGACATGTTTAATACGTCTGATATTAACTCCTTACCAACTTGTGAATCCTGTCTCAAAGGAAAAATTACAAAATTGCCCTTCACGGGCAAGCCTAAACGTGCTCAAGGTCTATTGGATTTGAGCCATACTGATGTGTGTGGCCACTTAGCATTGGTACTAAGTCCGATCACACCTACTTCATCACCTTTACCGATGATCACTCTAGGTATGGGTACTTGTACTTAATGAATCACAAGTCTGAATCCTTTAAAAAGTTCAATGAATTCAAGGCTGAAGTAGAAAATCAATTGGAAAGGAGTATTAAAATACTTCGATCCGATCGAGGTGGAGAATACTTGAGTGCCGAATTTCAAGACTATCTTAAAGAGAATGAGATTCTCTCTCAGTGGACCCCTCCGGTCACACCACAACTAAATGGTGTAGCGGAGCGTCGTAATCGAACCTTGATGGACATGGTTCGATCTATGATGAGCTTCACTGAACTTCCTACCTCATTTTGGGGCTATGCCCTCGAAACAGTGGTAATGTTGTTGAACAATGTCCACAAAAAGGCAGTGGATAAAACTCCATATGAGATATAGATGGGCAAGCCACCCAAGTACTCGTACTTGAGGATTTGGGGATGTCCTTCTTATGTGAAGCAAACAGTGGGAGATAAGCTAGGTAATAGATCCATCTTATGCTATTTCATTGGGTATCCAAAGAATTCTATTGGAACTGCTTACACTATCCCAATGAAACAAAAGTGTTTGTTTCTAGAAATTCCACCTTTCTGGAAACGGAAATTTCTACTTGATAGAAAAGACAAGATAGTAGAACTCGAAGAGGTTCGAGAACCAGCTGAAGTACCATGTGAATCTCCCGCACCTCAAGGGCCAATCCTTGATATGGACACACCTAGGAGATCTGAAAGGGTTCCTAGGGCTCCTGTTAGATATGATTTCCTCCTTGAAGATGATCAAAGTGATCAAACTGTTGGATGTGATCCAAGAACCTTCAAGGAGGCAATTTCCGATGCTGATTCTAATTTGTGGCTTGAAGCAATGCAATTTGAGATTTACTCAATGCATTCGAACCAAGTCTGGACTCTCGTGAATCCTCCCGAAGAATAGTTCCTATAGGGTGTAAATAGATATACAAGAGAAAACTTGGACCTGATGGTAAGGTACTGGCCTACAAGGCGCGACTGGTCGTGAAAGGTTACACTCAAAGACAAGGTGTTGACTATGATGAAACCTGTTCACCAGTCGCAATGTTCAAGTCAATTAGAATCCTACTAGCCATAGCCTCATGGTACGACTATGAGATATGACAAATGGATGTGAAAACTGTGTTCCTTAATAAAAACATTAAGGAAGAGATCTATATGACGCAGCCTGAGGGTTTCACATCTGTAGGAAGTGAACATAAAGTATTCAAACTTCAGTGATCGATCTACGGTCTCAAGCAAGCATCGAGAAGTTGGAACCTGAGATTGGATGACACAATTAAAGAATCTGGTTTCATCAAGAATCCCGAGGACCCATGTGTGTATAAGAAGGTAGCTAAAATTCTGTGACATTCCTTGTATTGTATGTTGATGACATTCTACTCATTGGGAATGATGTAGGAATGTTGTAGTCAACTAAAGTATGGTTGTATAGTAGATTCTCGATGAAGGACGTGGGTGAAGCATCCTACATTATAGGAATACAGATCTATATAGATAGATCAAAAAGGATGCTCGGACTCACCCAAGAGACCTACATCGATACCATACTTAAACGGTTCTCTATGGAAGAGTCCAAGAGAGGACACCTACCAATGTGTCACGGGGTCACTCTATTTAAGTCTATGTGTCTGATGACATTCTACTCATTGGGAATGATGTAGGAATGTTGTAGTCAACTAAAGTATGGTTGTATAGTAGATTCTCGATGAAGGACGTGGGTGAAGCATCCTACATTATAGGAATACAGATCTATATAGATAGATCAAAAAGGATGCTCGGACTCACCCAAGAGACCTACATCGATACCATACTTAAACGGTTCTCTATGGAAGAGTCCAAGAGAGGACACCTACCAATGTGTCACGGGGTCACTCTATTTAAGTCTATGTGTCCGAAGACTGATGAGGAGATAGATAGTATGACACGTGTGCCATATGCCTCGACAATAGGTACTATTATGTATGGTATGATATCGACTAGACCGGATGTCGCATATGCTCTAAGTGTCACGATTCGCTACCAAGCCAACCCTGGACAAATGTATTGGAAGGCCGTGAAGATATTCTTAAGTACTTACGAAGGACTAAGAATATGTTCATGGTATATGGGGGTGGTGAACTGAAATTGGAAGGCTACACTGACTCTAGCTTCCAATGCGATGTGGAAGATTCGAAGTCAACCTCTGGATTTGTATTCATGCTCAATGGTGGTGTTGTCTCTTGGAAGAGTTTCAAGTAAGATACCATCGCAGATTCAACCACTGAGCCTGAGTACATCGCAGCATCACCTGCTGCTAAAGAGGCGGTTTGGATGAGGAATTCCGTCCAAGAGTTGGGCATAATTCCTAAAGGAGTTGGTCCAATCCCGGTGTACTGTGACAACACGGGTGCCGTTGCTCAAGCAAAGGAACCTAGGTCTCACCAAAGATCCAAACACATACTGAGGAAATACCACATAATCCGGAATATTGTGGCTAGAGGTGACATAGCAGTCGAGAGATTCGCCTCTGCAGACAATATTGCTGATCCACTTACGAAGCCCTTGCCAGGACCATTTGTTATAAAAACATCACGAAGCAATGGGACTGCGTCTCATGAGTAGTTGGCTTTAGGGTAAGTGGGAGATTGTTAGAGTAGGTGCCCAACTAACCAACTTGTGGAATGTGGGTTCTTGTTCTCTATGTAAACGATCTTTATTTATGAAATTCGTATTCTTTTAAGGCATTATATATCTTCATTATTATGATTACAATTGTTGGATAAAGACCTTGAATGCACTATAGTGTTTGTTATATGTGATAGTGGATTTTATGGCTATCATGAAACACATCTAATAGTCACTGTGTATTCTAAATATGTTCCTGGTCGATTGGGCCGTCCAAAAGAGGATAAGGGCCACCCGAGATTGACACTAGCATCTGCGATGCGAAGTACCACGTTTCATGTTAGAGTAGATGTCCAACTAGCCAACTTGTGGCGTGTGGGTTTATAGACTCTTGTATATGACAATCTTTATATATGATATTCGCATTTATTTATATGGCATTCTTTACTTTCATTGTGTTGTATGATGATTAACAATTGCGTTGAGTAAAGACCTAGAATGCACTAAAGTGTATGTTATATGTGATAGTGGGTATGCCGGCTATCATGAAACACATCTAATAGTCACTGTGTATTCTGAACAAGTTCCTAGTCGATTGGGCCGTCAAAATGAGGATAAGGCCGCCCGAGCTTGAGACTAGTATCTGCGATGCGAAGTACCATGTTTCAATGGTAGGGAACATTGTGATGTTCTGAGCATGCAGATAGATAGTGACCTGGTGATCTATCGAACTACCCTCGTTCGGACTTTCCAAGTGGTTACCATTTGTCGAGTGGATAAGTCCGAGGTCTTGGTTGTACTGATTAGTCCTCACGACTCGAAACGTCATTGAGACTCTACATGATAGGCGTCTCACTTTGACCCGTTTGCCTCCTCACGACTCGAAACGTCATTGAGACTCTACATGATAGGCGTCTCACTTTGACCCGTTTGCCGACTCACTTGGGGTCATTAGGCGGCGGGATTGGGTGAGACCCCGATGCATGTAGGAGTCGATGCATCGTTATCGAGGATTCACCGCTCGCAGACATGCGTGGATATCCTATGATATCTGAGGGGATAATAGTGTGTAAATCTCTGGCCATAGTACTAGAAGTGTTTTAGGTAAATGTGTTTACCTAGTTACACTCGCGATGTCACTATTCGATCTCCAAGATGTACGCATAGCTATCGGATCTTTAGCGACTCTCGATTTACCAATGGTCGTTGATCTGATCGGGATATATGGATTGAAAGGACCGTACTGTACGCTAACCACGACCAACTGGTTCTTTCAGGCACTATCAGTGATACCTAGGGGATCATGGGGCGATGTTGCTAGATGCTCTTACCATGATCCGATGGGCAAGTCCGGAATTGTGATTCCGGAGCCACAATGGTTGTGGGCCCACGGCTAGCTGTATCCCTGAACCATTGAGGGTCACACAAGTACTGGATTCGAGATTCTCGCACGGATACTGAGCTCAATGTGTTGATCAAGGGAAGAGGATTTTGGGGAGTGCGACTTCCTAAAAGTCAACAGGGGTCAAATCGTGATTTCCCGCTGTTGAGGGGCAAAACGGTCATTTTGCACTGGGGTTCTGAAAAATGGTTTTTCAGATCATAGTATTCAGTTTTGGAAACTGAGTCGATCGATCCGATCTGATCGGCGATCGGAGTTACGATGAAGTCACGGTGATAGGGATGAACCGAATGTTCATCCGTTGGACCCGGGCCCGTTGGGCCGGTCCAAATCTATTACTTGTCTACTTAATGTAGACTTAGGCTTCATAACAACAAGAGACAATCAACCCTAACCCTAGCCAAAAAGGCGCCGCCCCCTTCCTCTCCTCAAACCTCACTCCGCCGCCGTCGGTGCACGCCGCCGCCGCCGCCTCGCCGGAATTTGTTTCGGCCAACTTGACGAGGAGAATCCGTCCGCGCTGATCTCGACAGGCTTCTAGTGCAGGCTGACGAAGGAGTCTCGCTTCCAGTTGTGGACCTGATTGACGTAGTCTACCGCCGCCTACCGTGAAGTGCCGGTTTCCTCGCGAAACTGGTCGGAGCCAAGCACGAGTTGCCAGAAAGGTAACCCCGAGAAACACCCTATGAATGGTCATAGCAGGATTGTTTATCAATTGTATTGATCGTCTCCCGGCCCAATTTTTGTTCTTCCGCTGCCTCGCCAGGAGGCGTGATCCGGATCCGACACGGTTCCCCAACATTGGTATCAGAGCAAAGGTTCGGATCTGATCAATACATTTGCTGCCTTATTGTATCTAATGTCTCGATTTTCAGAAATAAAAATCAAAACTTTGATGTTGGCCGCAGGCCGCCGCCATGGGCGGCGGCACCCTCCCGACGCCATGGCCGCATGCGCGCGCGCAACGTCGCGCATCGCGTGCGACATCATCGCGTGCTGGTCGCGCGATGGCGGCTCCTGGACGCGAGCTGGTCGCGTGATTGTGGCACGCTGGCCGGCCGTTGGGGCAGCGCTGATTGCGCGAATGTTGAGCGGTGTTGCGCCGCTGGTCGCGCAGGAGATGCATGATGGTCGCGCATCACGGCCGCGCTGGTCGCGCATCACGGCCAATCGTTGGCCGCTGTTCGACACACGGTGGTGCGCTGCTTGAGGAAGGCTTGCGCGAGGAGGCTGCTGGACGCTATGTGCGTCGCGCTTGGCGCGCAGCGCGCGGCCTTGCGCCGCGAGCAACATAGTGGCGGCGGCCGCCGCT
>KQ988474.1:121372-133962 GCA_001598015.1 Dorcoceras hygrometricum | reverse complement strand
TAAAGGGGATTTAAATTTGTTTAAATTTCCCTACCTTCCATCAACAATGGGTGTACGTCGATGCTACCCGTATCCATGGCCCGGCTCATCTTATTGAGGGGGTCATGTATGCCGGAAAGCTGTCCACGCCATTGACACTGGTTGTGAGTTCGGTTGGAACTCCCTTTAACGTTGGCTCATATTATTGGGGACGTTAAGGGGACCATCCTTCACGACTCAACATTGATGGGTCATCTTGACACGTGATAGTAAACGGCGTCATATTATTGGGCCCTTACTGGACGTGAGGTGAATACATGGAGGTTGCACCGGTTGCAATCGGAAACTACCTTTTGGGGGTCATGGATGGCTGATATTATTCGGGTCCATGATCGCTTGATTGGGCTCCATGTACCCACTAAAGAAACTTGCTTTCTCGATTTCATGAGAGGGTGGTGAAATCGTTAAAATAGTGGGAGGGTAATTCATAAAACTTAACGACCTTGTTTTATGTCTTAGCGATTATTTTATATATAGTTAGTAATGATTGTCTGCTTTTCTTTTCAGTATTACTGCATTGTAAAATGGTTTCGATGAAAAACCCACTCGCTGCTATACTGGATAGCAACAGGTTCACCGGTCTGAACTACCAAGACTGGCTCCGCAACCTCAATCTTGTATTGGCTTCGGAGAAACTTCTTTATGCGATAGAGAAGAGTCCTCCGAAGGAAGCCCCTGCCGATATCAGCCTTGAGGAGCTGATTACGCTTAAACAATGGTGGGACGACGAGGTTAAAGCTCGATGCTAGGTGATGTCGTCGATGTCCAATGAAATGCAACGGCGCTTTGAGAAGACAAAGTATGCTGCTGACATACTTTTTCATCTCAAAGAACTGTACGGGGAGAACTCTCGACATGAGAGGTTCACAGCTGTCAAGGAGCTTATGACAAGCCGCATGCGCGATGGGACTTCGGTCCGCGAGCATGGGGTTCGTATGATTGGGCTCGTTGAAAAGCTGTCGGGCCTTGATATCGCACTTCCACACGAGCTGTCGGTGGATGTACTTCTCCTCTCACTGCCTGCTGCATTTGACCCCTTTGTGGTCAACTTCAACATGAACAAGCTGGCAGCCACCCTTGAAGAGGTGGTTAACATGCTTGTAGTGTTTGAAGGAACCATAAAGAAGGACAAACCCGTCCTCCTTTAGATTTGCAAATAAATCGTGGAGCTCCATCTTGTTCAGATCCTTGGACTCCCTCATGGCCATCGTCTTTACGTCCCACTCTCTGGGTAGAGCTCTCATTACTTTCAGCACCAACTCCCGGTTGCTATACTCCTTGCCCAAGCTGTTCAACTCGATGATGATAGCACTGAAGCGCTCGTCAAAATCAGCCATTGTTTCGCCATCTTTCATCTTTATTGCTTCATATTTTTGCTGCGCCACAGTCATCTTGTTCTCCTTCGTTTCATCGCTGCCTTCGCATATTTGGACAAGCTTTTCCCATATTTCTTTGGCAGTAGCACAGGTCTTTATTTTGCTGAACATATTTTTGTCTTTGTCCAGCGTCTTGTAAAGAATGTCCCTGGCCACGTTGTACAGATTAGCTTTCTTCTTGTCATCATTTGTATATTCGTGTCTAGCCTTTTCAAGGAACTGAGCCTCGCCATTTGATACAGAGAAAGCCAGATTTGGCTTCATAATCTTTAAAGGCCCGTCAGTGATAACGTTCAACATCTCATCATCCATCGCAGCAAGATGCGCCTGCATGCGAATCTTCCAATCGTCATATTCGTCTCTGGAAAACAAAGGAATCTTATGTTGAGAGGTAGACATATTAAATGATGAAAACGCAAAGATAATTGTTCAATAACTGAGATATCCCGCTCTGATACCACTTGATGGTCCCGGAAATAGGATCAATAAGCAAATAGGAGTTCAGAAGGGGGGGGTTGAATGAACTCCTTCGATTTTTCTATTTCAAAGTTCTTTTAAAATGTTTGGGTCTCAGTTATAAGCAAACTTCTCAGCCAACAAAATATGTGCGGAAATAGGCCGATTGGTTTGTGAACAATGAACAATGCTCAAACACAAAATAAATGCGTAAGTAAGAGATTGAGTCGAGAGTTTGTTTCTGGAAGTTCGGATATCAATATCCTACGTCTCCCCTTCTTCCTCCTCGGAAGGTAGCACTAAAAGACTTTGATGCGTGTAGCCTTTCTACAAACACCCGCTCCCATAACCCGCAGCTACGAGAACTCCTAGCGCTTTACAACACAACTTGACGCAGACTTCGCTGCTGGTTTACAATGTTTTGAACGTTTTACGAACTTCTTAAAAGACAGTTCGTTTACAGACTCTATCAAATATATCAATGAGAACACGAATCAAGAGACTGTAAATATCTTCTGGTATCAACAAAATGAATAACCAGAAGATTGACTCGAATGTTTTTCTAATGAAGATCAAACGATAAGTTCTTCGAGTCTGAGCTTTTTGAAATATCAACCGCTCATCCACAGAGCCAATTTGTCTTCTTTCCATTTTTGTGCAAGCATAGAGAAACGGCCACTGTACACTGTACTATTCACCCAAAATAGTACCTAACTTGTTTCCTTCATTCCAGGCAACTGTACGATCCAACAAATCTTTTCCTTAAGAGCAAACGATCGTATTTCAAATACTTAGAGCTTGCGCCTGAAACTACTTTGAACATCAGCACTTACATCCATCTTCGTTGTCATAAGCTTCGACTGGAAAAACGCTTGGAAGAATTCATCTGCTGATATGCATACGCGTTTTTCCATCTGCTGATTCCTTTAGCAATAAAACGATGTCGTGTCAACTTAATCAAGTGACGCCGTTTTGCTATCTTTGAAATACATCTGCTGGTAAACACCAAGTAGTGCATCTGCTGATTTGACAAAAGGAACGCTTCTGCTGAATCTAACAAAACGCTGTCGTTCCAACTAAACCAAACGCTGTCGTATCGCAATCTTCAACAAATAGACTAAGCCAACTGCTGAACTTCTTCAACAAAGTATCTGCTGAACACTTCTTCTGCTGATACGAAACAGTGCACTCCACGACGTCGTTCCAACTTATCAAAACGCTGTCGTTTACCAATCCTTAGCAAAAACACGCTGAAGCACAAATCGGTATCTGCTGATCGCGACAACAACATCTGCTGATTGCTCTTGATGAATCTATCTGCTGAACTACTCAAACCGTCCAACTGCTGAAATCATATCAACTGCTGAAATCTCACAAAAGCTCCAACTGCTGACTCACCACTTGAAAACCCCAACTGCTGAAATGCTACTGAAGAAAGATAAACTCCTGCGACAACCGATTGTCCAAAATCATCTTAACTTATTTTTGTTATCACCAAAACTTATAAATATTGTTCTAACAACTATGGTGCATTCTAGGTCTTTATCCAACACAATTGTTAACATTATAACATAATGAAAATAAAGAATGCCATATAACAATACGAATTTCATAAATAAAGATTGGTATACAAAGAGTCAATAAAACCCACACGCCACAAGTTGGTTAGTTGAGCATCTACTCTAACAGAAGTAGATGTCATTTTCGGAATAAAAGTCACCAAGACATCGGAAGGACATATTTTTTCGCAATCTCACTATGTTGAGAAAATATTAGAAAAATATAATGTGAATGATATATCCTCAGTCAAAATGCATGTAGATCGATATTTGCATCTTTGCAAAAATCAGGGTAAGCCCATATCTCAACTAGAATATTCAAATATCATAGGCAGTTTGATGGATCTCATGAATTGCACCGGTACGGATATATCTTATTTCATCAACAAACTTAGTAGATTTACAAGTAATCCAAGTAAAGACCATTAGAAAGCCTTAATGATAGTACTAAAATATTTAAGATACACCTTAAACTTTGGATTACACTATTCAAGATATCCGGCAGCCAAGAAGGTTATAGTGACACAAACCGGATATCTCACTCAAGGGATTTCAAAATCCACAAATTGTTACTTATTTACCATTGGTAGTGGTGCCATATTATGGAAGTCATCTAAGCAAACTTATAGCTTGGGACAAAGCTGAAGAAGCTGTTGAGTGGCTTCAAAGTTTCTTAGAAGAAGTCCATTGACATAGTGATAGTCAATCAGTAATTGTAAGGGCACAAAGTAGTATGTATAATGTAAGTCTTGACACATACATCAGAGACAAAATACCATTTGACAAATGATCTCCAATGATTATGTAAAATCAAAGGAAAATCTAGCAGACCCGTTTATGAAAGGTATACCGAGAGATCAAAATAATTGCCTATCCTCGGGAATGGTATGAAACCCTAAAAATAAATCTTGTACTGGATACCAACCTAGTTGTCCGGAGATCCCAAGACCTATGTTCAAAAGGAACAACTAAATTACTAGATTGGTAGAAACACCAATGAGTAATCTCCTAATCATTCCTACGACAAGAGGTGTTTCTCACAAAGGGGTAAGAGGCATGTAAAATTAAGTATGTTAAAGTATAGAGGGATACTCTCCTCGGAGGTCACTGACATAAGTGCAAAGTGTGGTCGCTTCAATTAAAAAAGCACTCATGGAACCAAGCTATGTCCATGGCCGAAATGGACAACAATGAAAATCAAATGAAATGTTAGAAATTGTGTGAGTATAATTGTCTTGGTTACATAAAACGGTGAATTGTTCAACACATCATGTTCAGCATTTGCTAAGTGAATCCAATTTTATTTCACTAAGGAATGTTCAAGCCAAAAGCTACCAATTTGATGCAATGATCTTTTGTTACAACGCTAGTTGTCAAGTCAGTATAGTCACATACATTACTTTTCATTTATGTGGGGGATTATTGGAAAAATAGTGACTATTTTTAGAATTGATAAAATTAATTTGAACAATTACACATTAATTCTCAAATTACCAATTAGTATGAATGAGAAATTAATAGATATTACTTCGAACTCTATTGATATTGTGATCATTTTTAACGAATTTAAACAGCGTCTTATCTACTGAGCCAATAATAAAATCATGGTCAATCAAGAATTTGGACAAGGTATCATACCAAGCTCTCGGTGCTTGTTTCATATCATACAGAGCATTATCCAGTTTATATACATAATCTGGTCTGGTGTGATCTACAAAGGCAGGAGGCTGTGCAACATACACTTCCTCATTAGGATGCCGTTTAAGAATGCACTTCTTCAGCTCGCAGCTGATCTGAACTAGCTCGCTTCTGATCTGCTATAGGTTGCTTCTTTAGCTCGCAGCTGTTTTTTATCAACACAAAAATTGTTCTTATGTTTCTAATGATTTAATCGAGTGTGCAGACTGAGCTGATAAAGATCATATTAGACGCAAGCTGAGAAGTGCCGAACTGAGTGCAATCGAGAATATGTCCAAGCTGATCCAGTTCGGGACTCCCAAACGGATCCAACAGACGACATCCAAGTTGATCTAGCTTAGAGCAAAGAACAACACAGAAGAAACAGTTCAGAGCAGGTATCAGCTCAGGAGAGAAGCGTTCAGAGATCAAGTGCAGATCGGGTTTAGCTTACAGTTCAACGGATTAGATCAGATGAATCAGATCAGAGCGAACATCTTAGAGAAGAGCAGGTTCAGGTCAGAAGAGATGAACAATATTCGGTTCAGAGATAAAGAGCAGCTCAGATCAGCTCAGAGCTTAGAACAGATCAGACTGGGAGATCAGCACAGATAAGCAGCTCATATAGAATCAGCGTAGTATTTATATCAGTTCAGAGTGAACAGATCGGAGCAGAATCGGTTCAGATCAGCTGATAACGTCTAAGCTGAAACAGCAGAGCAAGAGCAGTCAGTACAAAGAAACGAACAGATCAGCTTAGAGCTTAACAGAGTCGATCAGCTTGGGGCAGATAAGAACAGATGAGAACAAGAGCAGAGATTCGTTCAGCTCACATATTAGCCATACAGAGTCGATCAGCTTAAGAGCATATTAGAGCATATTAGAACAAAAGCAGCTTAGCTAAGAAACGCTGAAACAGATTAGACCTGAAAGTGGAAGAACAGAGCAGAACAGATCAGATGAGAAGCAAACAGCTCAGAGAACAGGCTATCAGATCATGAGAAAAGCAGTTTGAACATGAGCGTATGTGAAGACTGGATTAAACAAGTTCAAACTAATTTGCTTTGTCACGTCTACATCAGGTACATAGTTTATATGTTCAAAGTCAACAAAGCCTGCAAACACATTAAAATGATGAAGGACACAAGGTACAACTATGTCAGAACTTTATAGAAGCTTTTTATCGGCTAGGAACTTGTGCCCAACGGATATATCTAAACAGAGGGTTTTTATGTGGTAAAGAGACGACGAACAGAGAAGCAAGCTAGAGGCACGAAAATAAAAAGAAAGTGAAGCAATGTGCAATAGTTGAGAGCTTATACACTCAAGTGGCAGCTGGTCTACAAGCTGAGATGGTGCCCAGGTGTGAGCTGGTGTACAACCGAGAGCTTAAACACAGAATCACTATCGTCGACTGCACAACTTGGACAGAGTATGAAGATATCATCTTAGGACGAAGCACTTCCCAGTGTGTGAGATTTAATATTTGAGAGAGTGAGATTACACTGTAAATCTCACACACACATTCACTCATATATTGAGAGATGAGCAAATCAATTTAGAGTGAATGTGAAAAACAAAATCTATTCATATGTAATCTTTCTCATAGATACGTTAAACAAGTGAAAACAGAGTGTCTAAGAGTCTCAGCTTTGGGCAGTGGGTGAGTCCCAGGTGAGGTGGGTCTATATAGATTGCTGTAAAATCAAAGTCTTCTAATGAATTCTTTCAGCAATAGAATAAGGAGAGACGTAGGAGATTCAACTTCGAACTTCTAGAAACAAATTCCAACATTTGTTTTCTTTACTGCTTTCTGCATCGCATACTTGTTTTAGAACCAGCTTTAATTTTTTTAGATAGTACATTCAGATGTTTTTCGTTTGCTTGGTTTTTATACCAGATCTGTTATACTTCTCGATGATAAAAACTTTTAAGAACTAGAGCTATTGCAACTCATGTTTTTACTCGTTCAGATCGTGCATGTAACGACCCGACTTTTCTTAAAAGGAAATCAAGAAGATTGGGGTTCGAATTGAAACACCCAAAAATTTCGATCTTATCACGCATAAAAGTCGTTACTAAAATTTTGGACTAAATTGCGAATAAACACAATTCATGACTGATGAAATGCGAAATGAACGAAACAATGACGTGAGCGGAAGTAGAACCAAAATCTGGTAAACACTTTTCATAATCAATGAAGAAAATCAGCTACAAGGGTGTTCAAAACACGGAAGTATATCCTCAGCTGATCGTAATAACATACGCGGAATAACATCTGATAAAAATAGCAAGTGTTGCATTGGAACCCAAAATCTGATATAAAAGGGCCTGAACAGACTTCTACTGTTTAACTGTACTAGAAATCTGTTACAATACAAAGATGACACAACTGAATATCTGTATAACCAAAACAACGTGTGATAAGAAAGAAACGGAAGACGTCCACGATAAACAGATCCTTCCTTTGTGATCATCTCCCTCCAGCTCTTTACTGCTCATTACCTGCACTCAACGAAAACTAGTGAGCCAAAGGCTCAGCAGGTAAAATCTGGAATAACGAAATCATGCAATAGAAGCTGAAACTGTAACTGGAATCTGAAATCTGAATACATAACAGAAGTCTGAATACGCTTTAGAATGAACAAGCGCAATAACATATCTAAGAAATCTGATAGAAACTGAAAGCATAAACATAATCAAATTCTGAAAACATTTTCTTTAAACATTCTCTAGAGCTGTGATTAAAATCACACTTGCGCTCTTCTTTCTATTTTCTGAAATTATGACAACACTTTAAACATTTTGGTCCAATTCGTTTGATCAAACTCCTGATATCAGTCTCTTAGCACTATGGCTCATGGTGAAGGGATATACAGATCCATCGACCTATACACCTGATCCTTCCTCTGTTGAAAGGGCACACGGTTCATCAGCCGCGCACTCACCCTTTGTAACGACCGGACTTTTCTCAAAAGAAATTTAGAAATTTGGGGTTCGAATTGAAAGACCCAAAAATTTCAATCTTAATAAACATAAAAGTCGTTACTAAAATTCTGGACTAAATTGCGAATAAACACAATTCATTGCTGCTGAAATGCGGAACAAGTGAAACAATGAAGTGAGCGGAAGTAATACCAAATTTTGATAAACACTTTTCATATTAAATGAAGAAAATCAGCTGCAAGGGTAAACAAAACGCTGAACTAAATCCTCAGCTGATCATAAAAACACACGTGGAACTGATGCAACAGCTGATAGGAATGCGAATGAACTTGCATATATCTTTACACCAAAATTTCATACAGATTTCTACAAAAATGAGGAACTAGAAATCTGTTAACATACAAAACCATAACTAAAGTTCTGTACATCAAAATCAAAAAGGAACAACGAAAGATGTCCACGATAAACACCACCATCCAACCAGCCACTCTCCATCCAGCTCCTTACTGCCCATTACCTGCACTCAATGAAAACTAGTGAGCCAAAGGCTCAGCAGGTAAAATCTGGAATAGCAACATCATGCAATAGAAGCTGATACCGTAACTGGAATCTGAAAGCTGAATACTCTTTAGAATGAATAAACGCAATATATAACTGAGAATTCTGATAGAAACTGAAAGCATAAAACATAATCAAATTCTGAAAACATTTTCTTTAAACATTATCTGGAGCTGTGATTAAAATCACACTTGCGCTCTTCTGAAATTATGACAACACTTTAAACATTTTGGTCCAATTCGTTTGATCAAACTCCTGATATCAGTCTCTAGCACTATGGCTCATGGTGAAGGAATATACAGATCCGTCACTTTAAACATTTTGGTCCAATTCGTTTGATCAAACTCCTGATATCAGTCTCTAGCACTATGGCTCATGGTGAAGGAATATACAGATCCGTCGACCTATACACCTGATCCTTCCTCTGTTGAAAGGGCACACGGTTCGTCAGCCGCGCACTCACCCTTCCTCTGGGGACCTTCTTTGTTGTCATAACTTAAAATATTTTCTAAAACATCGTTCTGCTCTTTCTTTTCTTTCTAAAATCTGTTTTCTTTCTCTCTTGTACGAATTACTGGTTTTCTCTTGTCTAATGATGTTCTGGAACTTCAAGGGATTTCTCTGTAAAACTTGCGAAGATGAAAACTGAATAAAAGTTCTCAAATATAATCAATTGGATCGAATAAACCTTTTGAGTTGAAGCGGAAATGAATAAGAAATCAAATTCTGGAATTTCGTTATCTGTTGAAGAAAACGAAGAATGAACAGTAACCAGCTGAAATGAATCAGTACTTAGAAACAAATAAAGCAACTGCTGAAATATCAAAATGGAATACATCTGCTGGTGAACAGTGCATCTGCTGAATGTTACGAAGACTACGCAACTTCTGAATTCTAACAAAGGAATGCACCTGCTGGTGTTAACAAAGAAATACGCCTGCTGGTTTTAGCAAAAGAAATGCACCTGCTGATGTACAGTGCATCTGCTGATTTTATGAAAACAACGCAACTGCTGAATTCTAACAAAGGAAATGCAACTGCTGGTTTTACGAGAACAATGCAGCTGCTGATTTTCAACAAAGAAGTGCAACTGCTGGAAATTTACTAGGAAATGCGTCTGCTGAATTTTACAAACGCAACTGCTGAATACCAATAGCTGATGAACAAACTATCAGCTGATGAACAAACTATCAACTGATGAACAAACTGTCAGCTGATGAACAATTAAATACGCAACAGCTGAACATGAAATAGTGCGACTGCTGGTCGCAACTACTGAACTCAAACAATGCGACAGCTGAAATCTATACTTAGAATATTTTCAACAAAGAAATATCAGTCGTGGTATAAGAACCAGATTTCAGACTTAACCAGGTGAATGACGATGGTTTTCCTTTGTCTGAAGAACTCAAAATATCTAAAGAAATTTCTGGAAATGATCGAATAAGCTACTTGTAAGCTGCTTCGATGGAATTTCTGAAGAGAACTCAAGAATATACTGGATGAACATCACGAACTTTCTGGTTTTGAAGAACAGCCGAAGCCATCTTCCTTTCTTTAAAACTCTCATATAAACATGCAAACAGAATTGAATATATTTTTTCACTGAGTGAGCAAGAAACAGAGTTTACTTGCCTGAATTCTTGAACACAACCGCAGTAGAAATCCAGCAAATCACCAACACTCCGATCGCCTCCTTTAAAAAGCTTTAAAACTTTTGCTCGGTTTCTTATAGAGAGAGCACCGCTTTGAACTAATTTGTTTTCAAGATAATGATGCATGAAGCAGCTAACATCCTATATATATATGATTTAAAATGCCTAAGGAAAGAACCACGTTTTAATCAAGATGCTCAAATCTCCTAAAAGCGTACTCTGTTTTTAAAATAAAATGATGCACATGAAAACCGAACAATTTTAGTTAAAACAACAGGATTCGATCGACTTGCTATGATTGGCTACACAGCTGCTGCAATCGTATTCTAACATTTGAAATTTAGCTCTTAATTGATAAAAAGTAAACAATATATATCTGAATTCTGAAACTCGATAGAAACAGAGTTTAATAGAATAGCATTTTAATCCCTCAATCTCAAATCTTTCTAGTTTGTGGCCTCTAAAATATCTGGGCATTACAACCTACCCTCCTTAACAAAATTTCGTCCTCGAAATTTCTTACTTAATGAGATCTGGGTAGCTTTTCTACAAATCATAATCACTTTCCCACATAATTTCTCTTTCAGTGTGATTTACCCACTGCATCTTAATCAAGGGATAGTTCTATTCTTAACTTACGGTTTTCTCTTAAAAGAATCTTTACTAGAACTTCTTCATAATTTAAATCTAACGCTACTTAAATAAGTTCTTATATGAGCATCTAATTCTACTATAAGAGACGCATCGCTGAAATGAAATCAGACGCAACAAAATGGAACAGTATTTGGGAACAAAACGGATTTCTACTGTTCATGAGTATTGCTGAAAGAAACCAGCTGCAAGGTCTTTTTACTAAAGACAAACGTATTGATTGAAATGATGCCGTTGCGAAATATCATGAATAGTACAACTGCTGGATACAATCGATATAATGCAACTGCTGGAAATGAACTGTGCAGCTGCTGGTCATAACAATGGAATGCAATTGCTGAAAAATGAACTTTGGTGCTGCAACATCAAACGACAGCTACGCTATCAGCTGTTGTCTATCAAACCAGACTTTATACCGATTCAACTAACATGTACCGATTACATAGCGTCAAGTTCCGATATTAACATTCACCGGAAGATAAACAATCCTAAACATACGGGAAATAAAACTCGAACTTCTGAAGGCGGAGTACTGGTTCTGACGAAACTCTTGCCTAACAAATCCTGGAACTAATCTTTTAATCCTTTCATTTTTCTTAAGGGCAATCTATGCAAAGGCTTAAAAATTGAAACAGCTTCTGGTATCAAATCAATAGGATACTCTAACTCAAAGGGATCTAAACACAGTATCTACTTCTATTTCTTCTAAGCTAGATATCAATTTCTTAACAAACCTATCTGATACAAAATACAAGTGGACCAGAATCTAACAATGCTAATGTAAAAATATTGGCAACAAAATCTTACCCGTCGCCGCCGAGGTATCTGCTGGGGTTTCTTCAGCTGTCATTATATAAGCTCTACTAGTGATAAGTGGTCGCTTTTGGGAACACTCCCTAGACATATGGCCTGGCTTGCCACAAGTATAACACACTCTCTGGCCAAAAAGACACTGGCCTGTATGGTTTTTCTTACAGATTGGACATGGAGGCCTAATTCCTGAATTAGGGACAGCAGAGATAGGCTGTACAACTAATGGTCCTTTTTCTTGAGACTCCTGTTGGTTATTATTTGGTTTTTTATTTTGCCTACGGTCCTTTTGTTGAAAAGCTTGTCTTTTCAATTGTCTCTCTTCTTCAATTACTTTCCAATATTGTTCTGCCCGTAGGGCCTTATTCACAGCTGATCTATAATATACGGGTTCTGCCAATCTAACATCATGCCTAATCATCGGCTTCAACCCATCAACAAAATGTTGTAGCTTAATATCTGCATTGTCCCAATTAAAGG
This sequence comes from Dorcoceras hygrometricum, assembly GCA_001598015.1. Taxonomy (NCBI): domain Eukaryota; kingdom Viridiplantae; phylum Streptophyta; class Magnoliopsida; order Lamiales; family Gesneriaceae; genus Dorcoceras; species Dorcoceras hygrometricum. The sequence continues at coordinate 121,755 of KQ988474.1, read as the reverse complement.
AACAAAATAACAACCTCTCTCAAACTTACGGATATAATCCCGCATAGAAACCTCTCCATGCTTAAGAGTTAAAAACTCGCTCCCCAACTGTTGTCTTACATCCACCGTAAAGTATTGTTCATAAAATACTCTCTTAAACTCTTCCCAAGTAAGAATTTCCAAGTCTACTGTTAACTTGGATCATTCCCACCATATCATGGCATCTCCTCTCAGCATGTAAATCGCACACCGAGGTCTTTCTTGTTCAGTAAGTTGCAAATAATCAAAAATCACCTCTATGGATTTAATCCAACTCTCTGCTATAAGGGGATCAGTTGTACCAGAAAATTCCTGAGGTCTCTGTCTTCTAAACCTCTCCTGTGGATCTTCACGACTAACTATTC
>KQ988474.1:104178-120522 GCA_001598015.1 Dorcoceras hygrometricum | reverse complement strand
AATATATAACTGAGAATTCTGATAGAAACTGAAAGCATAAAACATAATCAAATTCTGAAAACATTTTCTTTAAACATTCTCTGGAGCTGTGATTAAAATCACACTTGCGCTCTTCTGAAATTATGACAACACTTTAAACATTTTGGTCCAATTCGTTTGATCAAACTCCTGATATCAGTCTCTAGCACTATGGCTCATGGTGAAGGGATATACAGATCCGTCGACCTATACACCTGATCCTTCCTCTGTTGAAAGGGCACACTGTTCGTCAGCCGCGCACTCACCCTTCCTCTAAGGACCCTCTTTGTTGTCATAACTTAAAATATTTTCTAAAACATCGTTCTGCTCTTTCTTTTCTTTCTAAAATCTGTTTTCTTTTTCTCTTGTACGAATTACTGGTTTTCTCTTGTCTAATGATGTTCTGGAACTTCAAGGGATTTCTCTGTAAAACTTGCGAAGATGAAAACTGAATAAAAGCTCTCAAATCTAATCAATTGGATCGAATAAACCTGTTGAATTGAAGCGGAAATGAATAAGAAATCAAATTCTGGAATTTCGTTATCTGTTGAAGAAAACGAAAAATGAACAGTAACCAGCTGAAATGAATCAGTACTTAGAAACAAATAAAGCAACTGCTGAAATATCAAAATGGAATACATCTGCTGGTGAACAGTGCATCTGCTGAATGTTACGAAGACTACGCAACTGCTGAATTCTAACAAAGGAATGCACCTGCTGGTGTTAACAAAGAAATACACCTGCTGGTTTTAGCAAAAGAAATGCACCTGCTGATGTACAGTGCATCTGCAGATTTTATGAAAACAACGCAACTGCTGAATTCTAACAAAGGAAATGCAACTGCTGGTTTTACGAGAACAATACAGCTGCTGATTTTCAACAAAGAAGTGCAACTGCTGGAAATTTACTAGGAAATGCGTCTGCTGAATTTTACAAACGCAGCTGCTGAATACCAATAGCTGATGAACAAACTATCAGCTGATGAACAAACTATCAGCAGATGAACAAACTGTCAGCTGATGAACAATAAAATACGCAACAGCTGAACATGAAATAGTACGACTGCTGGTCGCAACTACTGAACTCAAACAATGCGACAGCTGAAATCTATACTTAGAATATTTTCAACAAAGAAATATCAGTCGTGGTATAAGAACCAGATTTCAGACTTAACCAGGTGCATGACGATGGTTTTCCTTTGTCTGAAGAACTCAAAATATCTAAAGAAATTTCTGGAAATGATCGAATAAGCTACTTGTAAGCTGCTTCGATGGAATTTCTGAAGAGAACTCAAGAATCTACTGGATGAACATCATCAAACCATTTTCTAAAACATCTCTTTGGATCAAAATACAGTAAAACGCAACCTTCATAAAAACAGAGCATGAACTTTCTGGTTTTTGAAGAACAGCCGAAGCCATCATCCTTTCTTTAAAAATCTCATATAAACATGCAAACATAATTGAATATATGCTTTCACTGAGTGAGCAAGAAACAGAGTTTACTTGCCTGAATTCTTGAACACAATCGCAGTAGAGATCCAGCCAACTACTAACACTCCGATCGTCTCCTTCGAAAAACTTTAAAAGTTTTTTGTTTGGTTTCTTAAGAGATAGCACCGCTTTGAAAGTAATTTGATTTGAAGATAATGATGCATGAAGCAGCTAACATCCTAAATATATGATTTGTAAATGCCTAAAGAAGAAACGCATTTAATTCAATATGTCGAAGCCTTAAATAAACGTGCTCTGTTTTAAAATAAAATGATGCACATGGAAACCGAACGATTTTAGTTAAAACAAAAAGGATTCGATCGACTTGCTATACTTGGCTAAACAGCTGCTGAAATCGCATTCTAACATCTGAAATTTAGCTCTTAAATGATAAAAAGCTAAACATACATATCTTAAATCTGAACTCGATAGAAACAGAGTTTAATAGAATAGCATTGTAATCCCTCAATCTCAAATCTTTCTAGTTTGTGGCCTCTAAAATATCTGGGCATTACAACCTACCCCCCTTAACAAAACTTTCGTCCACGAAATTTCTTACTTAAAAGATCTGGTAGCTTTTCTACAATCATAATCACTTTCCCACATAATTTCTCTTTCAGTGTGATTTACCCACTACCTATATATATATGATTTGAAATGCCTAAGGAAAGAACCACGTTTTATTCAAGATGCTCAAATCTCCTAAAAGCGTACTCTGTTTTAAACCAAATGATGTATATGGAAACCAAACGATTTTAGTTAAAACAAAGGATTCGATTGGCTTGTAGGAATTGACTAGACATCTACTATAATTGCATTCCTGATATCTGGAATTTAGCTCTCAAATGATAAAAATCTAAACAATATATATATATCTGAATTCTGAAACTCGATAGAAACAGAGTTTAATAGAATAGCATTGTAATTCCTCAATCTCAAATCTTTCTAGTTTGTGGCCTCTAAAATATATGGGCATTACACCCTTCCTCTGGGGACCCTCTTTGTTTTCATAACTTAAAACATTTTCTAAAACATCATTCTGCTCTTTCTTTTCTTTCTTAAAATCTGTTTTCTTTCTCTCTTGTACGAATTACTAGTTTTCTATGTTCAATGATGTTCTGGAACTTCAAGGGATTTCTCTGTAAAACTTGCAAAGATGAAAACTGAATAAAAGCTCTCAAATCTGTTCAATTGATTCGAATAAATCTTTTGAAATGAAGCGGAAATGAATAAGGAATCAGATTCTGGAATTTCGTTATCTGTTGAAGAAATGAACAGTAACTATCTGATGAAGAAATGAACAGTAACTATCTGTTGAAGAAATGGACAGTAACTATATGATGAAGAAATGAACAGTAACTATCTGTTGAAGAAATGAATAGTAAGTAACTGTCAACAGACTCTCTGGGAAGACACGAACAAAACTGACAACAAACGAAGTCAACAGCTGGTCATGAACTAAACAACAGCTGAACACATACGAAGGCAACATCTGAATATGAAATAGTGCGACTGCTGATCGCAACTACTGAACGCAAACAATGCGACAGCTGAAATCTATACTTAGAATATTTTCAACAAAGAAATATTAGTCGTGGTATAAAACCAGATTTCAGACTTAACCAGGTGAATGACGATGGTTTTCCTTTGTCTGAAGAATTCAAAATATCTAAAGAAATTTCTGGAAATAATCGAATAATCTACTTGTAAGCTACTTCGATGGAATTTCTGAAGAAAACTCAAGAATCTACTGGATGAACATCACCAAACCATTTTCTAAGATATTTCTGGATCAAAATACAGTAAAACGCAACTTTCATAAAAACAGAGCATGAAATTTTCTGAAATTTTGAAGAACAGCAGAAGCCATCTTCCTTTCTTTAAAATCTCATATAAACATGCAAACAGAACTGAATATATGCTTTCACTGAGTGAGCAAGAAACAGAGTTTACTTGCCTGAATTCTTGAACACAATCGCAGTAGAAATCCAGCCAACCACTAACACTCCGATCGTCTCCTTCGAAAAACTTTAAAAGTCTTTTGTTTGGTTTCTTGAGAGAGAGAGCACCACTTAAAAGTAATTTGATTTGAAGATAATGATGCATGAAGCAGCTAACATTCTATATATATATGATTTGTAAATGCCTAGAGAAGAAACACATTTAAATCAATATGTCAAAATCTTCTAAAAGCGTACTCTGTTTTAAAATAAAATGATGCACATGGAAACCGAACGATTTTAGTTAAAACAAAAGGATTCGATCGACTTGCTATAATCGGCTAAACAGCTGCTGCAATCGCATTCTAACATCTGAAATCTATTCAAGCCGAAGTCTGATTAAAGTATAAAATCCAACGTCTGAATCTTTAACATAGTGTGACAAATGATATCACGAAAAGCTGAAACTCAACTCAATATACAATGGAAGCTGAATTTACGTAAACATGAAAATCTGAAATTTAGCTCTTAAATGATAAAAATCTAAACAATACATATCTGAAATCTGAAACTCGATTAAATCAAGAGTTAAATAGAATAGCATTGTAATCCCTCAATCTCATAACTTTCTAATTTGTGGCCTCTAAAATATCTGGGCATTACAGTGCAGCTTTGCTCCATGCTAATTTCAGCTTAGGGCAGTTCTGTCCTGTGCTGATTCAGCTTAGGTGCGATCTGTCCCTCCCCACTCGGTGTTGTTTTTAAAATCCTTCTTAAAATCATGGAATCTGAGTTTTTGATCCATGAATTGGTACCCGAGCTGTGTGAGAGCTCAAAGCTACAAGTTCGTTCAGATCGCGTGCAGCTCCGCTCCGTGCTGATTCAGCTTAGGCGTGATCTCTTCGGATTGCGGGTGATCTGTTCAGCACGCAACGCGCAATCTTTTGTTTTTCGTTCCTATCAAGTTGTCTTCTAGAATTTTAAAACAAATGTGCTTAATTTCAAATTTTGAAAGATAAAAATTTTGTACTTGAATTTTTTAAGTTTTAAAGCTTAGGATTCGATATTGAAATTTGCACCAAATTATAGAATTCTAAGCATTTCAAAGTTTTTGTGACTTTAAAATTTGTAGTGCTACTTATTTAAAGCCTATATTCATTGTATCTTGCGAAACAAATTGACATCAACTGTTAGCACCTGGGTGGGGCAATTTGTTTAAAGGAAAAATATTCAACCCTTGCCTCAACTAATTTTCCTAGCTATTTTGTTCACCCTCTAAGTTCTTATTTTCCCAAGTCCTTTTATTATCCCAACAAGAAGTATTAATAACCTCGACTAAAAATATGGATCAGGTCGATCTGTCGCATAGGCTCATAATATATATTTGATTAGAAAGTTATCGAAGTGTGATATCAAACAATTTTTCTTGTGTGCTCCTGTTTTACGAGAGATTTTTAATTGTCATAAGATCATAAAAACATAATTAACCTTGTATTAGATGACATCATAAATCAAATAAAAGAGTTTGTTTTTTAAAAACAAAACCAAAGTTATTTGACTGTCGCAACTAATCAGTTAAGTCCCCTACATTAGACTCTTGTCGTGAAATTATGACATGATACTACAGAAAATTGTTGTAATCCACATAATACGCTGATTCATATTTTCATTGTATTGACTTAGGGATATAAAATTCCAATTGGATGGGTCTATAATCTAGATAGGATGATCTATAAACCACGAATACATATATAAGAGGATGTTAGTGATACCCTTGAAAGACTCAACTTGGGACCCCACCCGAGCAGAGGTCACTATCCTCGAGCTACTTTATCTTATCCCTATGTATCATCACGATAATCATGCCTTTTAAGGTGGAAAACAAACACACGACACGTTGATACTTATATCAAGGTGTCGTGGCGACAATCACGCCTTCAAAAGTACTCAACACATACACGGTAGATGAGCCACTAAATCTTTGTATTGGGCGCAGATCTTGCTCAACCGCGTAACAAGGCGGATGCCTCCCCCTTACTAACCGCCTCACGTCTTGCATAAACCCAGGTACGTCATACTTTATATACACTTCATGAATTAATAGCTTTTGCATAATTCTTGCCCATTAGTCTCCCAACCTCCCGACCTAACTAAATATCAGAGTGATTTTTTCGAACACACTTCTGGTGCCCTCTAACCTGTTTTTGTGATTTCAGGAAATTTATGTAGCACATTTCCCTTTGATAGTTTAGGCTTATCTCGAGCAGAACATTCCCGACCCGAGCAGGAGAAAGCTCCTCGACTGAAGCAAAATTTGGTTACATCAATTGGTTCCGTTTATGGGAAGAGTAGAAGAAAGAGAAATTACACCCAGAAGAAGTAGACCTCGGGAGACGGGAGAGCATAGTAGCAGCAACGAACGATAGCCCAAATCTCTCAGTTAGTAGCTACCACTGTTGAATAAGTATTGGCCAGAATACCATAAACCAATCCTCCTCCTGACCATAATCCTTAGCTAGAAGAAATAAGGAAGCTCGGGTAGGAGGTGGCGTGCCTGTGAGAGGCGCAACATACTCCTCCCAACCAGATGGCGCAGCTCGAGGAAATGAGGAGACTCAAGGAAGATCTCCAGTGCCTAAAAGAGATAGGTTCGGGACCATCGCCAACAGTAGCCCAAACATTCCCCTTCTCAGCAAAGGTGTTGGGTCAGAGCTCCCGCCACATTTTAATTTCCCGATGTAGGATAATATGACGGCAAGGGAAATCCCAAGGAACATCTATCTAGGTTGAAGAAGTAGCTCTTGTGCACCAATACGCTGATCCTATCAGGTGCAGGGTCATATTGACTACCCTGGTTAGGTTGGCTCAACGATGGTTCAACCTCCTCCTAGCTGGGGGATTGGTAGCTTCCAAGACTTCAGCAAGGCGTTCCTCCACCAGTTCACTAGAAGCAAGAAACAATCCATGACGACATTGAACCTATGAAATGTTAAAAATAAGAAGAAGGAGAACCTACGATAATACATAAGGAACTTCAATAGAATCATCATTGGGAAGCCTTTGGCCATGGACTTTCTGATCGGGGCATTAACCAAGGTTTGACAGGGGGAGACTTCTTCATATTCCTGGTAAAGAAAACCCAAAAGACATTTGATGAACTCTTTACCCAAGCGGAGAGTACGTAAATGTTGAAGATGTACAAACAACTCTGAGGATTGACCAAAAGCTCCCTCTAAGCCATATAAAGAATCTCGAGGTGATAGAGCAGCACCTAGGGCCATCCGTCCCGAGGCTTCTTCGCTACTGGGATAATTCTCTACTCGAACACCTTTGAAGGTTGACAAGGCCCAAGCATTGGATATTTGATATGAAAGAAGGTTGGTCCAGAGACCCAGGGAAAGTGAAGGGGTTCCAAAGAACCCAAAATTTGAGAATTTATGTGGCTTCCACAAAGACTATGGCCACATCATTGTCAAGTGTGCCATCTGGATCAAGAATTGGAGAAAAACATTCAGAATCACCTCAATGTGAGGGCTATTTTGGATACATGAGGATCACCTCGTCCCCTGAAGAGGGGAAGAGAAGAAGGAAATTGGTAGAGAGACAGGAAGGCCCCCAATCAGGACAGAACCGACTCAGGGCGTGGTATGAATAAACCCCAATAGAGCCTCACTCACCACAACCTTGGGTGTCATTAACATGATTTAAGGAGGATTTACTCATGGGCACTCCAACCAGTCAAGGAATTCTAGGTGACGATGTATGGAGAATATGGAGGTCGGACTCGAGGGCCTACGAGGAGAGGTTGATACTGTGAGGACTAGAAATCTGTTAAAGGGTGATTAGAGATATAATCAGATCCGGATATGGTTTAGTGATTTTCGAATTTTCATGGATGTATTTTGAAAGGTTTCTAGTATACTGTGTTGTGAGTATGCTATCATATCATTGTGTAAGGGAGAGCGTTAGCTCTCTAGACAAATTTGGTGTATCGAAGATCGCTGGAACTCAGATTTGGATAATGCCCACGTGAGAATTAGAAGTGCGGTGAAAATTGGTTTAAGCATGTGAGTATAAGTGATACGATTTCGTTCTAGGCGCTAGTCAGATCTGGTATTGAGAGAGGGACAGATTTGGTTAGCAAGGAGAAGTCAAGTGTTGGTCAACGGTATTATTTGGACCGGTCCGGTTTGTGAGTCTGGAGTAAACCGGTGCAGTTCGAGGATCTCAGATTTGATCAAATCTGGATGAGCATTATTGCGGTCTGCTTCAGATCTGGAGATGGAGCGATGTCGTTTAGCGTTAGTGACCAGGACTCCTAGGTGACGCCGTTTTCATTAGTAGCGCTTGTGCAGCGTAGCGAAGCCAGATTTGAGTTATCGCTGAGGCCAGATCTGAGGGACTTTTTCCTTAGCGCTAAGATCTGGGTTGCCGATGAGATCTGAGTAATTAGGTGTTGACTTTCACTGTAGCGTTGTCTGAAGGATTTAAATTCTAAGTAGCATTCGACAATTAGTCATTTTTTCAACCCGACATTTCCTATCTCCTTTCCAGAGAAACACTAGATTAGTACTGTTCATCCGAACCCTTCTCCGTTAGATTGCCGTCGATTTCCGTCGTTGTTTGGGCAAGGTTTGTGGCCTTGGGTTCGTCTTGCTTAGCTCTTTCGATTGATACCAGTTTGGAGTTGTGGATCGACTTGTGAAAGAAGAGCGAAGTAGTTGCAGGTTCGAGAATCTTCGCGAATTTCTGGTCGATAGTTCTTCCGATATGTTTGAGCTTTTGGGTAAGCTTTCCTTAGTGTTTTAAGCCTAGATTTAGAGCTGGATAGTGCTCTGTGGATTTTTAGTAGCTGAGTTAGGATACGCAAATGTGAACTGTAAGTTATATGAGCTTTGGTGAAAGCTGATTTATAGATATCTTGACAGATTCGGGCTTGTAGGCACTTCCCATCCGAGCTTTTAAGAAGCTGGTGAGTATCAGATTTGAGCAGGCTGTTGGAGCTACGTTCTGCATGATCTGTCTAGGTAGAACTGAGGTTTGAGGTACGGATTGAGCCCCTGTAAACAGCTTTGTGCATGAACATGTTTATATTTCTTGTTTTGAACATGTATACTGTGAATACGTGACTTTGTGAACAGATTTGATTGACAATGCTTTGTTGCAAGATCTGTCTCATGTATGCATTTTAATCTGATTATTGAATGGCATTCATGAATACATATTGAGTCTGATATTCGATTGATGACCTGAGTCGAGCTAGCATTTGATCGGCCGACTGAGTTGTCGCGCCTGAAGGGTCCAATGCTATCATCGGAGTGGTGGCCGGCTGAGTTGTTGCACCTGAAGACCACCGAGCTGTGATGGCTGTGTTGGCGAAAGTGGCGGATCCGGATCCCGTTTCCCGGGGGCACAGCGGAAGTTTAAAAATTGCCCCGAAAAACGTTCAATATATCAAAATATAATCTATAACTTAGGATGTTTTATAGAGTGTCACCTTGCTGGAGACTAGGCGTCTGGCTCCAACCAGATTCACAGGGAATTCTGGCTCTTCACGGTAGGCGGCGGTAGATCCTCCTTAATTATGTCCACGACCGGAAGCAGGATTCTTTCGTCAGCCTGCACTAGAAGGCCTGACGAATTTGGCACGAACGGAATCTCCTCTTCAAGGTGATCGGAACAAGTCCGATCACGAAGCAACGGCGGCGGCGCGGCGGCAAGGGGCGGCGGCCGTGGGAGGCGTGGAGGAGAAGGGGGCGGCGCAAGGTATGGAGGCTAGGGTTGTGAGTTGTGTTATGTTGTGTTCTAGCCCTAGACCAAGTCTAGTATTTAAAACATACATGGGCTTGAACCGGCCAAAGGGACTTGGGTCAAGCCCATGTCCATATGAACATTCGGTTCATTTAAATCACCGTGGCTTCATCATAACTCCGATCGACGATCTGATCGGACCGATCTACACAGTTTCCAAAACTGAGTATTATGATGCGAAAACAATTTTTCAGACCACCTAGTCCAAAATTATAGTTAGCCCCTCAACTTTGGGAAATCGCAATTTGACCCCTGTTGACTTTTAGGAAGTCGCACTCCATAAAATCCTCCTCCTATGCTCAACACATTGAGCTCAGTTTCCGTGCAGGAATCATGAATCCAGTACTTGTGTGACCCTCAATGAATCAGGGATACAGCTAGCCGTGGGCCCACAACCATTGTGGCTCCGAAATCGCAATTTCGGACTTGCCCAACGGATCATGGTAAAGAGCCTAGCAACATCGCCCCATGATCCCCTAGGTATCACTGATAGTGCCTGCAAGAACCAGTTGGTCGTGGTTAGCGTACAGTACGGTCCTTTCAACACATATATCCCGATCAGATCAACGACCATTGGTAAATCGAGAGTCGCTAGAGATCCGACAACTATGCATACATATTGGGGATTAAATAGTGACATCACGAGTGTTACTAGGTAAACCCATTTACCTAAAACACATCCAGTACTCTGGCCAGAGATTTATTACACTATTATCTCCTCAGATAGCATAGGATATCCACGCATGAAAGCGAGTGGTGAATCCTCGACAACGAAGCATCGACTCCTACATGCATTGGGATCTCACCCAATCCCGCCACCTAATGACCCCAAGTGAGTCGGTAAATGGGTCAAAGTGAGGCGCCTATCATGTAGAGTCTCAATGACGTTTCGAGTACTGAGGACTAATCAGTACAACCAAGACCTCGGACTTATCCACTCGACAAATGGTAACCACTTGGAAAGTCCGAACGAGGGTAGTTCGATAGATCACCAGGTCACTATCCATCTGCATGCTCAGAACATCACAATGTTCCCTACCAATGAAACATGGTACTTCACATTGCAGATGCTAGTCTCAAGCTCGGACGGCCTTATCCTCATTTTGACGGCCCAATCGACTAGGAACGAGTTCAGAATACACAGTGACTATTAGATGTGTTTCATGATAGCCATCATATCCACTATCACATCTAACATACACTATGGTGCATTTTTGGTCTTTATCCAACACAATTGTTAACATTATTACAATATGAAAATAAAGAATTCCATAAAGAAATGCGTAATTCATAAATAAATATCGTTAGACACAAGAGTCAATAAAACCCACACGCCACAAGTTGGCTAGTTGGGCATCTACTCTAACAATCTCCCACTTGCCCTATAGCCAACTACTCATCAGACGCATTCCCATTGTTTCGAGATGTTTTTCAAACAACGGTCCTGGCAAGGGCTTCGTAAGTGGATCAGCAATGTTGTCTGCAGAGGCGACTCTCTCAACTGCTATGTCACCTCTAGCCACAATATCCCGGATTATGTGGTATTTCCTCAATACCACTCAGTATATGTTTGGATCTTTGGTGAGACCTAGGCTCCTTTGCTTGCGCAACGGCACTCGTGTTGTCACAGTACATCGGGACTGGACCTGCCCTATAGCCAACTACTCATCAGACGCATTCCCATTGTTTCGAGATGTTTTTCAAACAACGGTCCTGGCAAGGGCTTCGTAAGTGGATCAGCAATGTTGTCTGCAGAGGCGACTCTCTCAACTGCTATGTCACCTCTAGCCACAATATCCCGGATTATGTGGTATTTCCTCAATACCACTCAGTATATGTTTGGATCTTTGGTGAGACCTAGGCTCCTTTGCTTGCGCAACGGCACTCGTGTTGTCACAGTACATCGGGACTGGACCAACTCCATCAGGGATTACGCCCAACTCTTGGATGAAATTCCTTATCCAAACCGCCTCCTTAGCAGCAGCTGATGCTGCGATGTACTCAGCCTCAGTGGTTGAATCCGCGATGGTGTCTTTCTTGGAACTCTTCCAAGAGACAGCACCACCATTGAACATGAATACAAAACCAGAGGTTGACTTCGAATCATCCACGTTACATTGGAAGCTAGAATCAGTGTAGCCTTCCAATTTCTGTTCACCACCCCCATATACCAAGAACATATTCTTAGTCCTTCGCAAGTACTTAAGAATATCTTTCACAGCCTTCCAATGCATTTGGCCGGGGTTGGCCTGGTAGCGGCTCGTGACACTCAGAGCATATGCGACATCCGGTCTAGTTGAGATCATGCCATACATAATACTACCTATTGCCGAGGAATATGGCACACGTGTCATACTCTCTATCTCCTCATCAGTCTTCAAACACATAGACTTAGATAGAGTGACCCCGTGGCACATAGGTAGGTGTCCTCTCTTGGACTCTTCCATAGAGAACCTCTTAAGTATGGTATCGATGTAGGTAGCTTGGGTGATTCCAAGCATCCTTTTCAATCTATCCCGATAGATCTGTATTCCAAGAATATAGGATGCTTCACCCATGTCATTCATCGAGAATCTACTAGACAACCACACTTTAGTTGATTGCAGCATTCCTACATCATTCCCAATGAGTACAATGTCATCAACATAAAGTACAAGGAATGTCACAGCGCTTTTAACTACCTTCTTATATACACATGGCTCCTCGGGATTCTTGATGAAACCAAATTCCTTAATTGTTTCATCGAATCTCAGGTTCCAACTCCTCGATGCTTGTTTGAGACCGTAGATAGATCTCTGAAGTTTGCATACTTTATGCTCACTTCCTACAGATGTGAAACCCTCAGGCTGCGTCATATAGATCTCTTCCTTAATGTTTCCATTGAGGAACGCAGTTTTCACATCCATTTGTCATATCTCATAGTCGTACCATGAAGCTATGGCAAGTAGGATTCTAATTGACTTGAACATTGCGACCGGTGAAAAGGTTTCATCATAGTCAACACCTTGCCTTTGAGTGTAACCTTTCGCGACCAGTCGCGTGATTCAATCTCAGACTGCATTGCTTCAAGCCATAAATTAGAATCAGCATCGGAAATTGCCTCCTTGAAAGTTCTTGGATCACATCCAACAGTTTGTTCACTTTGATCGTCTTCAAGGAGGAAACCATATCTTTCAGGAGCCCTAGGAACCCTTTCGGATCTTCTAGGTGCAACCATTTCTGGTACTGACTCTTGAGGTGCAGGAGATTCACTCGGTACTTCAGATGGTTCTCGAACCTCTTCGAGTTCTACTATCTTGCCTTTTCTATCAAGTAGAAACTCCCTTTCCATAAAGGTGACATTTCTAGAAACAAACACTTTTGTTTCGTTGGGATAGTAGAAGTAGTATCCAATGGAATTCTTTGGATACCCAATGAAGTAACATAAGATGGATCTATTATCCAGCTTATCTCCCACCGTCTGCTTCACGTAAGCAGGACATCCCCAGATCCTCAAGAATGAGTATTTGGGTGGTTTGCCCGTCCATATCTCATATGGATTCTTATCCGCTGTCTTGGTGTGGACATTGTTCAACAATATTACCGCCGTTTCGAGCGCATAGCCCCAAAACGAGGTAGGAAGTTCAGTGAAACTCATCATAGATCGAACCATGTCCATCAAGGTTCGATTACGACGCTCCGCTACACCATTGAGCTGTGGTGTGGCCGGAGGGGTCCACTGTGCGAGAATCCCATTCTCTTTAAGATAGTCTTGAAATTCAGCACTCAAGTATTCACCACCTCGATCGGATCGAAGTGCTTTAATACTTTTCCCTAACTGATTTTCTACTTCAGCCTTGAATTCTTTGAACCTTTCAAAGGATTCAGACTTGTGCTTCATTAAGTACAAGTATCCATACCTAGAGTAATCATCGGTAAAGGTGATGAAGTATGTGTGACCGTACTTAGTACCAATGCGAAGTGGGCCACACACATCAGTATGGATCAAATCCAATGGGCCTTGAGCACGCTCAGGCTTGCCCTTGAAGGGATGTTTGGTCATCTTTCCCTTGAGACAAGACTCACAAGTTGGTAGGGAGTTAATGTCTGACAAATCAAACATGTCACTCATAAATAACTTGTTCATCCTACTTAGGGAAATATGACCTAGCCTAGCGTGCCAAAGTTGTGCTGGGTTCAAGCTATCGTTTTTCCTTTTAACTGTTGTTGTATGTATTTCCACATCGCGAGTTGGAACTTCATTTAATTTTAAGGTATACAAATCGTTTTCGCGTTCCCCAAATCCAATTAAACATTAATTCTTGTATATATTGCAAATCGAATTAGCAAAAACACAAGAATATCCATCACTATCAAGCATAGAAACAGAAATAATGTTCTTTATTAATTCGGGAACAAATAAAACGTTTCTCAATAACAACTTAAAATTTGAAGACAGAAATAAATAAACATCTCCTATAGCTACTGCAGCAACTCTTGCTCCATTGCCCAGCCTCAAGTGGGTTCACCCTCTCTAAGACGTCGGCTTCTTGTCATCACCTGCAAATCATTGCAGATATGAGATCCACATCCGGTATCAAGTACCCAAGAAGTCGAATTAAGAGACATATTTATTTCAATATAGAACATACCTTTTGCAGTTCGCAACTGCTCGAGGTACTCCTTGCAGTTCCTCCTCCAGTGCCCAGGCTTGTGGCAGTGGTGGCAAACATCCTAAGATTTGTTTGGCTTGGAAGCCTTTTCCTTGGGCTTCTTAGTGGGCTTTTCCTCCTTCGCAGGGGCAGAACGCTTCTTACCCTTGCGTTTGGGCCTCTTCTTCGTAGAGGAAGAAGAGCCCATAAGGAGGACGGGCTTGTCCTTCTTTATGGTCCCCTCAAACACGACCAGCATGTTAACCACCTCTTCAAGGGTGGCTCCCAGCTTGTTCATGTTGAAGTTGACCACAAAGGGGTCGAATTCAGCGGGTAGTGAGAGGAGAAGCAGATCCACAGACAGCTCATGTGGACGTGTGATATCAAGGCCCACCAACTTTTCAATGAGCCCAATCATACGAATCCCATGCTCGCGGACCGAAGTCCCATCGCGCATGCGGCTCGTCATAAGCTTCTTGACAGTGGTGAACCTCTCATGTCGAGAGTTCTCCCCATATAGTTCCTTAAGATGAAGGTGTATGTCAGCAGCATACACCGTCTTCTCAAAGCGCCGTTGCATTTCGTTAGACATCAATGCCATCATATAGCATCGAGTCTTAAGCTCGTCATCCCACCATTTGTTAAGCGTAGTCAGCTCCTCAGGGCTGATATCGGCAGGGGCTTCCTTCGGAGGGCTCTTGTCTAGCGTGTAGAGGAGCTTCTCCGAAGCCAATACAATATTGAGGTTTTGAAGCCAGTCTTGGTAGTTCAGACCAGTGAACTTGTTGCTATCCAGTATAGCAGCAAGTGGATTTTTGATCGAAGACATTTTATAAGCAGTTTATATTGAAAAGAAAAACAGACATGCATTACTAACTATATATGAAAAACGCCAAGACATAAAACAAGGTCATTTAGTTTTATGAATTACCCTCCCACTATTTTAACGATTTCACCACCCTCTAATGAAATCGAGAAAGCAAGTTTCCTTAGTGGGTACACAGAGTCCAATCAAGCGATCATGGTCCCGAATAATATCAGCCAACCATGACCTTCAAAAGGTAGAGTCCAATTGCAACCGGTGCAACCTCCATGTATTTACCTCACGTCCAGTAAAGGCCCAATAATATGACGCCGATTACTATCACGTGTCAAGATGACCCATCAATGTCGAGTCGTGACCCTCTAATGAAATCGAGAAAGCAAGTTTCCTTAGTGGGTACACAGAGTCCAATCAAGCGATCATGGTCCCGAATAATATCAGCCAACCATGACCTTCAAAAGGTAGAGTCCAATTGCAACCGGTGCAACCTCCATGTATTTACCTCACGTCCAGTAAAGGCCCAATAATATGACGCCGATTACTATCACGTGTCAAGATGACCCATCAATGTCGAGTCGTGAAGGACGGTCCCCTTAACGTCCCCAATAATATGAGCCAACGTTAAATGGAGTTCCAACCGACTCACAGCGAGTGTCAATGACGTGACAGCTTTCCGGCATACATAACCCACTCAATAATATGAGCCGGGCCATGTATACGGGTAGCATCGACGTACACTCATTGTTGATGGAAGGTAGGAGAATTTAAACAAATTTAAATTTCCTTAGTTTATCGAATAAACTTTTAATCTTGATATCAGTTTTAAATCAAATTTAAAACGAGGGATTTTAATTTTGAAAATTTGGTCTCAACAATAAAAAATCATAATTTAACATGCGGATTCAATTAACATATATCGAATATATATAAACTTTGGGATGATCGATCGCGAGAGCTATGCGGTCCGTGGTTGTCAATCACGGAACTAGGTCCAGTCCTAGGTGAAATGCAATATGCAATGCAATCCTATTACATTAGCTTCCGGTTTTACAGATCTTCGGTCTTCAATATCTTTGATCGTCATCGCCAAATGTCCTCCCAATAAATCTAATATTTACAATTAAATATCCATGACACATTGGGATACATTTTAAGGGGTGGGAACGGGTCATAAACCAGGCCCACTTTATAAATGATATATCAACAATATTTACAACAAAATCGAAAAACCTAGAGCATACACCTAACATATTGGGCACGGCTCTCGATCATCCCAAACATGCAATCAATCCAATTAATTGACATAAATTAAATAATCAAATCAAATTTGATAATTTCCAACAAAATCATATTTTAATTATAAAATCATATTTTATAAATAAAATCATATTTTGTCAACAAAATAATATTTTATCAACAAAATCATATTTTAATTATAAAATCATATTTCATAAATAAAATCACATTTTGTCAATTTAATTGCATCAAATTGGGCTTAAAACAATTTTAGGCCCAAAATCTCAAAAATTTCGAAATCAATTTTTGGTCCAACCAAAATTGGCCCAATATCAAATATTGGCCCGAAAACTCCTCGGGTCATTCGGGACAGGCCCGAAAATCCAAGGAGA
>KQ988474.1:76029-103839 GCA_001598015.1 Dorcoceras hygrometricum | reverse complement strand
ACAAGTCCGAGCACGAAGCAACGGCGGCGGCGCGGTGGCAAGGGGCGGCGGCCGTGGGAGGCGTGGAGGAGAAGGGGGCGGTGCAAGGTATGGAGGCTAGGGTTGTGAGTTGTGTTATGTTGTGTTCCAGCCCTAGACCAAGTCTAGTATTTAAAACATACATGGGCTTGAACCGGCCCAATGGACTTGGGTCAAGCCCATGTCCATATGAACATTCGGTTCATTTAAATCACCGTGGCTTCATCATAACTCCGATCGAAGATCTGATCGGACCGATCTACATAGTTTCCAAAACTGAGTATTATGATGCGAAAACAATTTTTCAGACCATCTAGTCCAAAATTATAGTTTAGCCCCTCAACTTTGGGAAATATCAATTTGACCCCTGTTGACTTTTAGGAAGTCGCACTCCCTAAAATCCTCCTCCTATGCTCAACACATTGAGATGAGTTTCCGTGCGGGAATCGTGAATCCAGTACTTGTGTGACCCTCAATGGTTCAGGGATACAGCTAGCCGTGGGCTCACAACCATTGTGGCTCCGAAATCGCAATTTCGGACTTGCCCAACGGATCATGGTAAAGCGCCTAGAAACATCGCCCCATGATCCCCTAGGTATCACTGATAGTGCCTGCAAGAACCAGTTGGTCGTGGTTAGCGTAAAGTACGGTCCTTTCAACACATATATCCCGATCAGATCAACGACCATTGATAAATCGAGAGTCGCTAGAGATCCGAAAACTACGCATACATCTTGGGGATTAAATAGTGACATCACGAGTGTTACTAGGTAAACCTATTTACCTAAAACACATCCAGTACTCTGGCCAGAGATTTATTACACTATTATCTCCTCAGATAGCATAGGATATCCACGCATGAAAGCGAGCGGTGAATCCTCGACAACGAAGCATCGACTCCTACATGCATCGGGACCTCACCCAATCCCGCCACCTAATGACCCCAAGTGAGTCGGTAAACGGGTCAAAGTGAGGCGCCTATCATGTAGAGTCTCAATGACGTTTCGAGTAGTGAGGACTAATCAGTACAACCAAGACCTTGGACTTATCCACTCGACAAATGGTAACCACTTGGAAAGTCCGAACGAGGGTAGTTCGATAGATCACCAGGTCACTATCCATCTGCATGCTCAGAACATCACAATGTTCCCTACCAATTAAACATGGTACTTCACATCGCAGATGCTAGTCTCAAGCTCGGACGACCTTATCCTCATTTTGATGACCCAATAGACTAGGAACGAGTTCAGATTACATAGTGACTATTAGATTTGTTTCATGATAGCCATCATATCCACTATCACATCTAACATACACTATGGTGCATTCTTGGTCTTTATCCAACACAGTTGTTAACATTATTACATAATGAAAATAAAGAATGCCATAAAGAAATGCGTATTTCATAAATAAAGATCGTTATACACAAGAGTCAATAAAACCCACACGCCACAAGTTGGCTAGTTGGACATCTACTCTAACAGGCTGACGGGTCCGGATATCACGGACCGATGACTTCCACTGGCTGATTGGCTGTTTGTGGTGTTTGAGGCTTACTTGTGATTTGCCAGCTATGCATTGGCCTTGATGACCGATTCCTTTGATAGTCATCATGCATTTCATAATTTGAAGTATAGCATGTTGAATGATTTGCTATTTTTTTAAGGTTCTTCGTACTGAGGTTTGACCTCTTTACTTTTCCCTGTTTTTGGACTGCCTTCGTCTGTATTGGCTTTGACAGGTTCTTCAGGTAACCATGCTGAACAGAGTGGAGCTACAGCTGCTCGATCCCCTTTTTGATTGAGTCCCAGTTATATTTATATATTGATATAATGAGCCAGAGGATGTCCTGTTCCTTTAATTATTTGGGGATCTGTAGTTGATTTACTATATGTTTTTACCTGTTGTGTCGTGAGTTTTGAGTTAAACTCGTATTTTGATTATGAAATATTTTATGATTGATGATTTGGATCAGGCCCAATATTTCAAAAAAAAAATTTAGGCCCTGATCTTGATGCTTCCGCGTAATTGTGATTAATTGATTTATTAATCCTTGGACTAGCGCACCGGACCTGATATTTTGGTATCAGAGCTTAAACTGGGATAAGCTCGATTTCTTTTCCATCACAATTGAGTCTAGGCACGGAGTTTGAGTTTGATTTTGATTGACTATGTGGTTTATCTGCCTCTGTGACTATTTGCTTTGTTGCTTACCTCTGAGAGTTTGGTAGATGCCGCTGAGAAGAGGTAGGAGTAGGATCGTTAGGAAGGTAGATGGGAGTCTAGAGCTCCGGGCAGTGATGAGGATATGGAGCAGCCGAGTATACCCTTGTGTCGTCTACTAGACAGACAGAGGTAGACGATGTGACTCGACAGATTGGCGAGATGGAGCTAGTTTTGGCTAGATTCCAGCGGATGAATCCACCGATGTTTACTGGTGCCGAGGGTGGCTTGATGGCTGAAGGTTGGCTAGAGCATATGGAGGAGTTGTTTGATGCGGTGGAGTACTCTCAGGAGAGAAGACTGAAACTAGAGGTTTTGCAGTTGAGGGAGAATGCTCAACGTTGGTGGAAGGGTACTTCCCAAATCTTGAGAGAGAGTGGGGCTATGATTACTTGGGAGAGCTTCTGTACAGCGTTTCGGCAGGAGTATACCCCGGATCCTACTACAACAACCGCGAGCGAGAGTTTGACAATCTGAAGCAAGGGTACATGAAGGTGGCCGAGTATGCCAGGCGGTTTTCGTCGCTTCTGTCGTATGTTCCCCATGTCGCTAACCAGGAGAGGACTAAGAGGAACAAGTTTCTGTAAGGTTTGAAGCCTGAGTTGTTCCGGATGGTGTTGGCTGGTTCTCCTGCGACTTATGCTGAGGCTGTGGATAGAGCGGTGGATATTGAGGAGAGTCTGTTGGAGACACAGAATCAGGTTCAGCCGACAGCTGGACGTACTTTTCAGCCTATTCCGGAAGTGATGCCTTCGTTTCAACCTCCTCATACTTCGCAATAGTCTAATCGCCAGAGGTTCAAGCCTCGATGGAAACAGTTGAGATGATCAAACTCGAGTTCTTCTGGTTCTGGTAGCAGTGGCTCTGGAGAAGTGATGTGTGGTCAGTGCGGAGGTTGTCATATGACTTCGCAGTGCCATGGAGTTCATGGTCTTTGTCGGAATTGTGGGCAGACTGGACATTTCGCTAGAGTTTGTCCTTTAATGGGTAGACAGTCTGTAAATCAGTCGCAGCAAGGTTCAGCTGGTGGTTCTTCGCAGAGACCGCAACCTTTTGCTTAGTCCCAACGATCAGGTTTCCAACCACGGGAACCGTCTAGGTTCGGAGGATCTTCTAGACCTCAAGTTCCGGGACCGCAGCAAGCTCAAGTGAATGCCTTGACGAGAGCAGGCGGAGGATAGGCCAGAAGGAGTTATTGCAGGTACTTGTGCTATCTTTGATTTTCTTGCACGAGTTTTGTTTGACACAGGAGCATCACACTCCTTTATATCTGATTTTTTTGTGCATGAGTGTGGGTTGAGTACCCCACTGTGTGATGTCGTGTCTGTATCTACTCCTGCTGGTGCATGGTTGATGTCCCGTGAAGTGGTGTTGGATTGTGTGATTAGGTTTGATGAGAATGTGTTGGTGACAAATATGATTGCTTTGGGAATTAGAGATTTTGACTGTATCTTGGGTATGGATGTGATGTCTGAGTATAGAGCGATTGTAGATTGTTTCCATGGTGTAGTGAGATTTAGGCCTCGTTTTGGGGAGAAATGAGATTTCTATGGTACTGATTCGCGATCGAAGATCCCACTAGTGTCTGTCATGGAAATGTTCAGTTTGTTGTCGCTAGAGAATTCAGGGTTTATGATCTACGCTTTGGATATCTCTCCTGAATAGAGAGTAAGGTTGAGTGATGTCATTATTGTTCGTGAGTTTCCAGACGTGTTTCCGGATGAGATTCCAGGATTCCCTCCAAAGCGAGAGATCGATTTCAGCATCGAGTTGGTGCCAGGGACAGCCCCGATTTCTAGAGCTCCGTATCGATTGGCGCCAGCTGAGTTGAAAGAACTCAAGGATCAGCTGCGTGATGTTTTGGATAAAGGCTTCATCAGACCGAGTATGTCGCCTTGGAGAGCTCCGATTCTTTTTGTGAAGAAGAAGGATGGATCTATGAGATGTGTGTTGATTTTTGGAAGTTGAATAAAGCGACAGTGAAGAATAAGTATCCGTTGTCGAGAGTCGATGATCTATTTGATCAGTTGCAGGGATTGCTTTATACTTTAAGATTGATCTGCGATCTGGTTATCATCAGTTGCAGATTAGAGATGCTGATGTGGCGAAGATGGCTTTCAAAACGATATATGGGCATTATGAGTTTCTGGTGATACCTTTTGGATTGACGAATGCTCCATCTGTCTTCATGGACTCGATGAATCGCGTCTTTAGTGAGTATATTGATCATTTTGTGATTGTCTTCATAGATGACATCCTGGTGTATTCGAGGAACTACAGAGAGCATAAAGAGCACTTGAGACTGGTGTTGCAGAAATTGAGAGACTCACAGCTGTATGCGAAGTTCAGCAAATGTGAATTTTGGTTGGATAAGGTAGTATTTTTGGGTCATGTCATTTCAGCACAAGGTATTTCTGTGGATCCGAGTAAGGTCGAAGCAGTTCTTAACTGGGAGCAACCTAGGAATGTTTCTGAGATCCGAAGTTTCTTGCTGGCTACTATAGATGGTTCATCGATAAGTTCTCCTCGATACCCAGGCCGATGACTTAGTTGACCCAGAAAGATAGAAAGCTTGTTTGGACTGACGAGTGTGAGTCGAGTTTCCAGTTGCCTAAGGAGAAGTTGACTACTGCTCCGATGTTGGCTTTGCCGTCGGGTTCTGGAGGTTTTGTAGTTTGCTCTGATGCTTCTCTGAGTGGTTTGGGATGCGTGTTGATGCAGAACAGGCGAGTGATAGCTTATGCATCTCGATAGTTGAAACCCCATGAGACGAGATACCCCGTTCATGATTTAGAGTTGGCTGTGATTGTCTTTGCCTTGACGATTTGGTGTCATTATTTATATGGTGAGCAATTTGTGGTATACACGGACCACAAGAGTTTGAAGTATATCTTCACCCAGTCTGATTTGAATATGAGGCAACGTCGTTGGATGGAGTTACTGAAAGATTTTGACTGTGAGATTCAGTATCAGCCTGGACGGGTGAATTTAGTGGCCGATTCCTTGAGTAGGAAAGCTCAACCTGCGATATTGACGTCGATGGGAATGTCCAAAGTACATGAGGATTTGGGGACTTCTGGATGGCATTTTCAGCCAAGTGCAGTATTTCATAGTTTCTTCTATTCAGGTTGAACCATAGATTGTTGTAGACATTAGAACAGCGCAGAGAACTGACCCATATATCCATGAGTTAAAGATTAAAGCCCAGAATGATCAGTCGGATGATTTTTATGTTGCTTCTGATGGATGTCTGAGATTTCGTGGTAGAATGGTGGTTCCGAACCTGATTAATCTGAAAGATACTATCTTGAATGAGGTTCATTGTAGTCGTTACAGTGTGCATCCGGGCGAGAAGAAGATGTATCATGCCTTGAAGTCTCACTACTGGTAGGAAGGCATGAGGAATGATATTTCTGGATTCGTAGCTCGATGTCTGAATTTCCAACAGGTCAAGGCTGAGAGAATGAGACCTGGTGGATTGCTACAGAGTCTAGAAGTGTCCCAATAGAATTGGGAGCACATCACCATGGATTTTGTGACGCATTTGCCTCGATCAAATAGGGGATGTGATGCGATTTGGGTTGCTGTTGATAGACTTTCGAAGTCAGCCCATTTCATTCCCTATGATGTGAGGTGTTCGATGAAGAAAATGACGAAGTTGTATATTGACCATGTGGTGAGATTGCATGGAGTGCCTATTTCGATAGTGTCTGAGGTTGCTGTTGATAGACTTTCGAAGTCAGCCCATTTCATTCCCTATGATGTGAGGTGTTCGATGAAGAAAATGACGAAGTTGTATATTGACCATGTGGTGAGATTGCATGGAGTGCCTATTTCGATAGTGTCTGATAGAGATCCAAGATTTACTTCCCGATTCTGGAAGAGCTTGCAAGCAGCGATGAGTTCGAGATTGGCTATGAGTACAGCGTATCACCCTCATACAGATGGCCAATCTGAGAGGACCATTCAGATTTTAGAAGACATGCTGCGAGCTGTTGTGTTGAATTTCAGTGGTGGCTGGCAGGATTCCTTAGCCTTAGTTGAGTTTTCTTATAACAACAGCTACCAAGTGACTATCGGGATGGCTCCATTCGAAGCTTTGTATGGTCGTAAGTGTAGATCACCTATCTGCTGGGAAGAGATTGGTGAGAAGCAGTTGTCTACTCCTGAATTTGTGCAGCATATGAAGGACCATATTGAGTTGATTCGGAGTAGGATGAAAGCTGCTCAAGATTGAAATGCTAGCTATGCTAATAAGCTGCGTATACCATTGGAATTTGATGTTGACGATCGTGTGTTTCTCAATTTTTCTCCTTTCAGGAGCGTGATGAGATTTAGATTTAAAGGTAAATTGGCTCCTAGATTCGTTGGTCCCTTTGTGATTATTGAGAGGATTGGACATATGGCTTGTAGATTGAGACTGCCTGATGAGCTAGCAGCAATACATGATGTGTTTCATGTATCTATGTTGAGGAAATATGAGCCAGATCCGTCCCATGTGCTGGGACTAATGAAGTAGAGCTGGATTCTACCCTGAGCTATGTTGAATATCCAGTGCAGATTCTGGACAGAAAGGATAATCAGCTGAGGAATAATATTATACCGTTGGTGATTGTCCAATGGAGCAAGCATGGCAGAGAAGAAGCTACCTGGGAAGTTGAAGAAAAGATGAGACAGGAGTGGCTTCATCTGTTTGAGAATTGATAGTAGATTTCCAGGTAATCTTCTGGCTTGTTGATTTCGTGTTTTGAATTGTTTTGGTGAATTCCTGGTGTTTTGCTGGATTCTGAATTGTTGCTGTAAGTTGATTTCGAGGACAAAATCCGTTTTTTTTAGTGGGGGAGAATGTGAGGACTAGAAATCTGTTAAATGGTGATTAGCGATATAATCAGATCTGGATTATGGTTTAGTGATTTTCGAATTTGCATGGATGTATTTTGAATGGTGTCTAGTATACTGTGTAGTGAGTATGCTATCATATCGTTGTGTAAGGGAGAGCGTTAGCTCTCTAGACAGATTTGGTGTATCGAATATCGCTGGAACTCAGATTTGGATAATGCACGTGCGAGTGAATTATAGTGCGGTGAAAATTGGTTTACGCGGGTGAGTATAAGTGATACGATGTCGTTCTAGGTGCTAGTCAGATATGGTATTGAGAGAGGGACAGATTTGGTTAGCAAGGAGAAGTCAAGCGTTGGTCAACGGTATTATTTAGACCGATCCGGTTCGTGAGTCCGGAGTAAACCCGTGCGGTTCGAGGATCTCAAATTTGATCAAATCTGGATGAGCGTTAATGCGGTCTGCTTCAGATCTGGAGATGGAGCGACTTCGTTTAGCGTTAGTGAGCGGGACTCCTAGGTGACGCCGTTTTGATTAGTAGCGCTTGTGCAGCGTAGCGAAACAAGATTTGAATTATCGCTGAGGCCAGATCTGAGGGACTTTTGCCTTAGCGCTAAGATCTGGGTTGCCGATGAGATCTGAATAAGTCGGTATTGACTTTCACTGTAGCGTTGTCTGAAGAATTTTCGACACTTAGTCATTTTTTCAACCCGACATTTCCTATATCCTTTCCAGAGAAAGCCTCGATTAGTACTGTTCATCCGAACCCTTCTCCATTAGATTGCCGTCGATTTTCGCCGTAGTTTGGAGCAAGATTTGTGGCCCTGGGTTCGTCTTGCTTAGCTCTTTCGATTGATACCAGTTTGGAGTTGTGGATCGACTTGTGAAAGAAGAGCGAAGTAGTTGCAGGTTCGAGCATCTTCGCGAATTTCTGGTCGATTGTTCTTCCGATATGTTTGAGATTTTGGGTAAGCTTTCCTTAGTGTTTTAAGCCTAGATTTAGAGCTGGATAGTGCTATGTGGATTTGTAGTAGCTGAGTTAGGCTACACAAATGTGAACTGTAAGTTATATGAGCTTTGGTGAAAGCTGATTTATAGATATCTTGACAGATTCGGGCTTGTAGGCACTTCCCGTCCGAGCTTTTGAGAAGCTGGTGAGTAGCAGATTTGAGCAGGTTGTTGGAGCTGCGTTCTACATGATCTGTCTAGGTAGAACTGAGGTTTGAGGTACGGATTGAGCCCCTGTAAAAAGCTTTGTGCATGTACATGTTTATATTTCTTGTTGTGAACCTGTATACTGTGAATACGTGACTTTGTGAACATATTTGATTGACTATGCTTTGTTGCAAGATCTGTCTCACGTATTGATTATTTTATGCAGTTTAATATGATTATTGAATGGCATTCAAGCATACATATTGAGCCTGATATTCGATTGATGACCTGAGTCGAGCTAGCATTTGATCGGCCGGCTGAGTTTTCACGCCTGAAGGGTCAAATGCTATCATCGCAGTGGTGGTCGGCTGAGTTGTCATGCCTGAAGACCACCGAGCTGTGATGGCTGGCGGGCCCTAATATCACGGACCGATGATTTCCACCTGCTGATTGGCTGTTCATGGTGTTTGAGGCTTACTTGTGATTTGCCAGCTATGCATTGGCCTTGATGACCGATTCCTTTGATAGTCATCATGCATTTCATAATTTGAAGTATAACATGTTGCATGATTTGCTTTTTTTTAGACGGTTATTCGTACTGCGGTCTCTGAGAAGAACCACCAGCTGATCCCTGCTGCGAAGGAAACGAAGTCTGTCCCCTCAACAAAGGACACACTCTAACAAAGTGTCCTGGCTGTCCGTAGTTATGGCAAGACCCCTGAACTCCACGACACTGCGAAGTCGGATGTCTTCCTCCGCACTGTCCACAAGGCATGCCGCTAGTACCACTGCCAGAACCACTACAAGAACCAGAGCTCGCAGAACCAAAGGAACTCGAATTCGCCTTCTTCTTAAACTGTTTTCCTCGAGGTCTAAACTGTTGGCGACTCGAATGCTGTGACCCTTGAGGAGAATGAAACGATTGCGACGCATCCTGCATAGGCTGATAGGTGCGTCCAGTAGTCGGCTGAATCGGAGCCTCAACCTCCATCAAACTCTCCTCAATGTCCACCGCTCTGTTCACTGCATCAATATAGGTCGCAGGTGAACCAGAAAAAACCATCCGGTACAGATCAGGCCTCAAGCCCTTCAGAAATTTGTTCTTCTTTGTCCTCTCCTGGTTGGTAACGTGTGGCACATAAACCAAAAGTGCAGAAAATTGTCGGGCATACTCAGCCACTCGCATGCTACCCTGCTTCAAGTTGTCAAACTCTCGCTCCCGGCTGTTATAGAAGGAATCCGGGGTATACTCCTGTCTGAACGCCTCACAGAAGCTCTCCCAGGTGATCACAGCCCCACTATCACGAAGGATACGAGAAGTACTTATCCACCAGCGCTGTGCATTGTCTCTCAGCTGCAACACCGTCAGCTTCAGTCTCTTGTCGGGAGCATACTCCAGAGTACCAAACAACTCCTCCACCTAAGCTAACCAAGCCTCAGCCATCGCACCATCCTCTGCTGCAGAAAATGTCGGAGGGTTTGTCCGCTGAAACCTAGCCAAGACCAACTCCATCTCGCCTATCTGTCTAGTAACATTCTCAACCTGATGAACATCATCATCATTACCTGCTCTCGACTCCTCAGCAGTACGTCTAGTCGCCCTATATCTTCATCTCCTCGGTGGCATCTAGACAATTCTATAGATAAGATCTCACAGCAGATATATCACATAGACAGATAAAAGATCACATAAATCACAGAGTCAATCAACAATCAAATCAAAACTCTGTGCCTAGACTCGAGTGTGATCAAAGGAAATCGAGCTTATCCCAGTTTAATCTCTGAAACCAAAAATGTCAGGCCCCGTGCTAATCACACAAGATTAGAGCACAATTAAGCACATAATCATGGAAGCGTAAAAACAGGGCTTAAAAATTTTTCGAAATCATTTGGGCCTGAACTCGAAACATACATTCAAAATATTCATAATCAAAATACGAGTTAACTCAAACTCAAACACAACAGGTAACATCAATACTCAAATCAAGTATATATCCCCAATACATAGAAACACGGGGCATCCCCCGGTTCAATACATATCATACTATAACTGGGACTCAAAGGAACGGGGATCGACCAGCTGGCGCTCCACTCTGTCCAGCTTGGTTACCTGAAGATCCTGCAAATGGGTAACGCAGACCCAAACAACACAAAAGCAGGAAAACAAATACGAGGTCAAGCCTCAGTACGAAGAGCTATCAAAACAGCTAATCATGCACATACTATAAATCAATGCTATGAAATGCATGAAGGCTATCAAGGATCGGATAGCTAGACCAGTGTATCAACTGGCAAATCATCTCAGTCAGCCTCTATATCCGCACGGTGTATCAACCGGGGAAAGCATCAGTCCGTGATCTTCAGAGCCCGTCAGCCCATCACAGCTCGGTGGTATTCAGACACAACCAATCAGTCGGTCACCACTCCGATGATAGCGTTGTACTTTTCAGGCACAACTCATCACTCGGCCAGTCACAACGTGGCTTTCAATCAGGTCATCAATCAATCTAACAATCAGGCTCAAGATGTATGCATGTATGCCAAGAATTTATATCAAAATCCTACATGCATCATATACGTAAAACAGGCTCAATCAATCAAACATTCATCAACTGTTTCACGTAATCACAACTCATCAAATCAGCAGATATCACAACATGAAGTATAGCCATGTCCACGCTCAAAGCTGTAAAATACGCTCAATTCGTACCTTCAACGGCTGATTCTACCTCAAAAGATTTCTAACAAGGCACTGAAACTCACAGCCTAGGCTACCAGCAACTTCGCGATCCTCTCCAAGATCGTTCTACAGCTCCAACTGGGTAACAATCGGAAGAGCAACTCACAAGGAATGCAGCGCCACCAAGTTCACTCAAAACAACGGCTGGAAATGGCGGCAATCGACGGAGAAAAGTCACGGTAAACAGTAGCTATCGAGGGTTTCAAAGATAGAGATAAGAGATATCGGGTGAAAATTAATCTAAGTGTCCATCAACACTTATCTATATATCTCTCAATTCCAACAGCTGCTGTTCTTAAAATAACCAGATGTCGTGAACAGTAGATATCTTACGACTGGTATTCATGTTTCCTCTAACAAAACCAGCAGCTGCAACCAGACGTTGCATTTCTCTTCGCACACCAAAACGACGCCGCATCAACTAATCGAAACGATGTCGCAGCGCTCCACCAGCTGATACCAAATTTCCCACGAAATAACCAGCAGCTGGTTACGCGAAACAATCCAGACGCAAGAGTAACTAAACAAAACGACGTCGCATTG
The DNA here is from genome assembly GCA_001598015.1 of Dorcoceras hygrometricum. Taxonomy (NCBI): domain Eukaryota; kingdom Viridiplantae; phylum Streptophyta; class Magnoliopsida; order Lamiales; family Gesneriaceae; genus Dorcoceras; species Dorcoceras hygrometricum. The sequence goes on along the minus strand of KQ988474.1, from coordinate 92,321 downwards.
CTCCCACGACTGGTTCCTCAAACCAGCAGCTGGTCACTCAGCTGGAACGATTTCTCACAACGCAACAGCAGATAGCGCTACAATTCAGTAGTCAACACCAAAATATTGACCAACACGTGTCGTTTTCTCGTTAAATCTCGCATCCAAAGCAACTACTGATTTAAATTCCACCAGCTTCGAGCTACAGTACCGTTGACTCGTGTTGACTCTTGAATTTCTCTACGACTGGTTTCTTGCACTATCGCTATGTCTAGTCTTCACAAAACGACAGCGTATTACTCCTACGCCACCAACAACTGATAACAGATTTCACCAACTAGCGCTACTGCTGAAATTCTAAAGGAATGAGATTTCTCTCGCAAAATCCTCAAACTCCACGCGACTAATCCCAAATTAAAATCGATTAATCACAAATCTAAAATCTGATTCCTCACATTCTCCCCATATGAAGAGATTTCGTCCTCGAAATCAAAGGTAAACTCAGGGAAAATTCAATCAATTCATCACGACAACAGGTTACAAAACAGAAATTCACCTGATACAAGCCCAAGAGTTCAAGATAACTGGGCAAACATCAAATAATAACTAGGAAAAAACACAACCAGAAACCGAAATCTAATACAACAATCTACTCAAACAGATGCGGCCACTCACGCTGCATCTTCCCTTCCGTTTCCCAAGTTGCTTCTTCTCTGCCATGCTTACTCCATTGGACCATCACCAACGGAATCACTTTGTTCCTCAGCTGCTTCTCCTTCCGATCCAAAATATGCACTGGATATTCAACATAGCTCAAGGCAAAATCCAGCTCAACTTCGTCGGTTCTCAATACATGGGACGGATCTGGCTCATATTTTCTCAACATTGATACATGAAAGACATCATGCATCGCTGCCAACGCATCAGGCAGTCTCAATCGATAAGCCAACTGTCCAATCCGCTCAACAATCTCAAAGGGACCAACGAATCTAGGAGCTAATTTTCCTTTAAGTTTGAAGCGCATCACGGTCTTGAAAGGAGAAACTTTGAGAAATACTCGATCGCAAACCTCAAACTCTAACGGTCGACGTCTTCGGTTATCATAGCTGGTAAATCTATCTTGTGCATCCTTCATTCTACTCCAAATCAAATCAATCAGGTCTTTCATATGCTGCACAAACTCAGGGGTTGAAAGTTGGTTCTCACCAACTTCTTCCCAACAAATCGGAGATATGCATTTTCGACCATACAACGCCTCAAATGGAGCCATCCCGATAGTCACCCGATAGCTGTTATTATACGAAAACTCAACCAAGGACAAAGAATCCTGCCAGCCACCACTGAAATCCATCACCACTGCACGCAGCATATCCTCTAAAGTCTGAATGGTCTGCTCAGACTGACCATCTGTCTGTGGGTGATAGGCTGTACTCATAGCCAACATCGAGCCCATCGCTGCTTGCAGACTCTTCCAAAAATGATAAGTGAATCTTGGATCTCGGTCAGACACTATCGAAACAGGAACTCCATGCAATCTAACCACATGGTCGATATACAGCTTCGCCATTTTCTTCATCGAACACCTCATTTCATAGGGAATGAAATGGGCTGACTTCGAAAGTCTATCAATCACCACCCAAATCGCATCACATCCCCTACTTGATCGAGGTAGATGAGTCACAAAATCCATGGCGATGTGCTCCCAATTCCATTGGGGCACCTCCAAACTCTGTAGCAATCCACCAGGTCTCATTCTATCAGCCTTGACCTGCTGGCAATTCAAACATCTAGCAACAAAACCAGAGATGTCGCTCATCATGCCTTCCCACCAGTAGTGATATTTCAAGGCATGGTACATCTTTATCTCGCCCGGATGCACACTGTACTGACTACAATGCGCTTCATTCATAATGGTCTCTTTCAAATCAATCAAGTTCAGAACCACCAATCTTCCTCGAAATCTCAGACATCTATCAGACGAAACAGAGAAATCATCAGACTGACCACTTTGGGCTTTAATCTTCAACTCATGAACATATGGATCAGTCCTCTGCGCCTCCCTGATGTCACTCACAATCTACGGTTCTACTTGAATTGAAGAAACCATAAAGTACTGATCACCCATCTGGAAACGCCAACCAGAAGTACTCAACTGCTCATAGACTTTAGAGACACTCAAAGACGAAAGCATCGCAGGCTGGGTCTTCCTACTCAAAGCATCTGCTACTGAGTTCATCCGCCCAGGCTGATACTGAATCTCACAGTTGAAGTCCTTGAGAAATTCCATCCATCATCGTTGCCTCATATTCAGATCAGACTGTGTGAAGATATATTTCAGGCTCTTGTGGTCGGTGTACACCACAAATTATTCACCATATAGATAATGTCGCCAAATATTCAAGGCAAACACTATCGCAGCCAACTCCAAATCATTAACAGGGTACCTCGTCTCGTGAGGCTTCAACTGTCGAGATGCATAGGCAATCACGATATATTTCAGGCTCTTGTGGTCGGTGTACACCACAAATTATTCACCATATAGATAATGTCGCCAAATATTCAAGGCAAACACTATCGCAGCCAACTCCAAATCATTAACAGGGTACCTCGTCTCGTGAGGCTTCAACTGTCGAGATGCATAGGCAATCACATACCCGTTCTGCATCAAAACACATCCTAAACCATTGAGAGAAGCGTCGGAGCACACAAAAAATCCTCCGGATCCAGATGGTAGAGCCAAAACAGGAGCAGTAGTCAACTTCTCCTTCAACGTCTGAAAACTATACTCGCACTCATCAGTCCAAACGAACTTCCTATCCTTCTGAGTCAACTGAGTCAGAGGCCTGGCTATTGAAGAGAACTTCTCGATAAAACTCCTGTAATAGCCAGCCAATCCCAAGAAGCTGCGGATCTCTGAAACATTCATAGGTATCTCCCAGTTAAGAACTGCTTCGACCTTACTCGGATCCATCGAAATCCCTTGCGCTGAAATCACATGACCCAAAAAGATAATTCGATCCAGCCAAAATTCACACTTGCTGAACTTGGCATACAACTGCGAGTCTCTCAATCTCTGCAACACCAATCTGAGATGCTCCTTATGCTCTCTCATGCTCCTCGAGTACACTAGGATGTCATCTATGAAGACGATCACGAACCGATTGATGTACTCGCTAAAGACGCGATTCATCAAATCCATGAAAACAGCTGGGGCATTTGTCAACCCAAACGGCATGACCAGAAACTCATAATGCCCATATCGAGTCTGAAATGCTGTCTTCGCCACGTCAGCGTCTCTAATCCGCAACTGGTGATAACCAGAGCGCAAATCAATCTTCGAGTAAACGACCGATCCTTGCAACTGATCGAACAAGTCATCAATCCTCGGCAAAGGATACTTGTTCTTCACCGTCGCTTTATTCCACTGTCGGAAATCCACGCACATCCTCATAGACCCATCCTTCTTCTTCAAAAAAATAATCGGAGCTCCCCAAGATGACATACTCGGTCTGATGAAGCCTTTCTCAAAGAGATCTCTCAACTGATCCTTCAGCTCTTTCAAATCTGCTGGCGCCAACGGGTAAGGAGCTCTAGAAATCGGGGTGGTACCGGGCACCAACTCGATGCTGAAGTCGATCTCACGTCTTGGGGGAATCCAGGAATCACATCAGGGAACACATCGGGAAACTCTCGGACGATCGGAATGTCGTCAACTCCAATCGGGGCTCTTGGGAACTATAAAGCGCGTAAATCATGAATCCAGCATTATCCAGCGATAGCAGGCTAAACATCTCCATGGCGGACACCAGTGGAATCTTCGAGCACGAATCAGCACCGTAGAACTCCCACCTCTCACCCGAGTCAGGGTGAAATCTCACCACACCATGAAAACAGTCAACAGTAGCCTTATAGCTAGATAACACATCCATCCCCAAGATGTAATCAAAATCTTTTATTCCCAAAACAATCAGATGGGACACCAAAACGTGCTCATCAAATCGAAGCACACAATCCAACGCCACCTCACGGGACCACGGATTCACACCAGCAGGGGTAGACATGGAAATAACATCACCAACAGTAGCCTTATAGCTAGATAACACATCCATCCCCAAGATGTAATCAAAATCTTTTATTCCCAAAACAATCAGATGGGACACCAAAACGTGCTCATCAAATCGAAGCACACAATCCAACGCCACCTCACGGGACCACGGATTCACACCAGCAGGGGTAGACATGGAAATAACATCACACAATGGGGAAGAACTCAACCCATACTCACAAACAAACAACTCAGAAATAAAAGAGTGTGATGCACCAGTGTCAAATAGAACTCTCGCAGGATAATCAAAGATAAGGCATGTACCTGCGATCATCATACCAGGCACCTCCTCAGCCTGCTCTCTCGACAAAACGTTCGCCTGAGCCTGCTGCGGAATCTGAGACGGAGGTCTCGAAGGTGCTCCAAACCTCGAAGGCTCATGGGGTCTGAATCCAGATCGCTGGATAGAGGCAGGAAACTGAGGTCTCTGAGAAGAACCACCAGCTGATCCCTGCTGCGAAGGAACCGAAGTCTGTCCCCTCAACAAAGGACACACTCTAACAAAGTGTCCTGGCTGTCCGTAGTTATGGCAAGACCCCTGAACTCCACGAAACTGCGAAGTCGGATGTCTTCCTCCGCACTGTCCACAAGGCATGCCGCTAGTACCACTGCCAGAACCAGAGCTCTCAGAACCAGAGGAACTCGAATTCGCCTTCTTCTTAAACTTTTTTCCTCGAGGTCTAAACTGTTGGTGACTCGACTGCTGTGACCCTTGAGGAGAATGAAACGATTGCGACGCATCCTGCACAGCCTGATAGGTGCGTCCAGTAGTCGGCTGAATCGGAGCCTCAACCTCCATCAAACTCTCCTCAATGTCCATCGCTCGGTTCACTGCATCAATATAGGTCGCAGGTGAACCAGACAAAACAATCCGATACAGATCAGGCCTCAAGCCCTTCAGAAATTTGTTCCTCTTTGTCCTCTCCTGGTTGGCAACGTGTGGCACATAAACCAAAAGTGCAGAAAACTGTCGGGCATACTCAGCCACTCGCATGCTACCCTGCTTCAAGTTGTCAAACTCTCACTCCCGGCTGTTATAGAAGGAATCCGAGGTATACTCCTGTCTGAACGCCTCACAGAAGCTCTCCCAGGTGATCACCGCCCCACTATCACGAAGGATACGAGAAGTACCTCTCCACAAACGCTGTGCATTATCTCTCAGCTGCAACACCGCCAGCTTCAGTCTCTTCTCGGGAGCGTACTCCAGAGTATCAAACAACTCCTCCATCTCGCCTATCTGTCTAGTAACATTCTCAACCTGATGAACATCATCATCACTACCTGCTCTCGACTCCTCAGCAGTACGTCTAGTCGCCATACCTCTTCCTCTCCTCGGCGGCATCTAAACAATTCTAGAGATAAGATCTCACAGCAGATATATCACATAGACAGATAAAAGATCACATAAATCACAGAGTCAATCAAAAATCAAATCAAAACTCTGTGCCTAGACTCGAGTGTGATCAAAGAAAATCGAGCTTATCCAGTTTAATCTCTGAAACCAAAAATGTCAGGCCCCGTGCTAATCACACAAGATTAGAGCACAATTAAGCACATAATCACGGAAGCGTAAAAACAGGGCTTAAAAATTTTCGAAATCATTTGGGCCTGAACTCGAAACATACATTCAAAATAGTCATTATCAAAATACGAGTTAACTCAAACTCAAACACAACAGGTAACATCAATACTCAAATCAAGTATATATCCCCAATACATAGAAACACGGGGCATCCCCCGGTTCAATACATATCATACTATAACTGGGACTCAAAGGAACGGGGATCGACCAGCTGGCGCTCCACTCTGTCCAGCTTGGTTACCTGAAGATCCTGCAAATGGGTAACGTAGACCCAAACAACACAAAAGCAGGAAAATAAATACGAGGTCAAGCCTCAGTACGAAGAGCTATCAAAACAGCTAATCATGCACATACTATAAATCAATGCTATGAAATGCATGAAGGCTATCAAGGATCGGATAGCTAGACCAGTGTATCAACTGGCAAATCATCTCAGTCAGCCTCTATACCCACACGGTGTATCAACCGGGGAAATCATCGGTCCGTGATCTTCAGAGCCCGTCAGCCCATCACAGCTCGGTGGTATTCAGACACAACAAATCAGTTGGTCACCACTCCGATGATAGCGTTGGACTTTTCAGGCACAACTCATCAGTCGACCAGTCACAACGTGGCTTTCAATCAGGTCATCAATCAATCTAACAATCACGCTCAAGATGTATGCATGTATGCCAAGAATTTATATCAAAATCCTACATGCATCATATACGTAAAACAGGCTCAATCAATCAAACATTCATCAACTGTTTCACGTAATCACAACTCATCAAATCAGCAGATTTCACAACATGAAGTATAGCCATGTCCACGCTCAGAGCTGTAAAATACGCTCAATTCGTACCTTCAACGGCTGATTCTACCTCAACAGATTTCTCACAAGGCACTGAAACTCACAGCCTAGGCTACCAGCAACTTCGCGATCCTCTCCAAGATCGTTCTACAGCTCCAACTGGTTAACAATCGGAAGAGCAACTCACAAGGAATCCAGCGCCACCAAGTTCACTCAAAACAACGGCTGGAAATGGCGGCAATCGACGGAGAAAAGTCACGGTGAACAGTAGCTATCGAGGGTTTCAAAGATAGAGATAAGAGATATCGGGTGAAAAATAATCTAAGTGTCCATCAACACTTATCTATATATCTCTCAATTCCAACAGCTGCTGTTCTTAAAATAACCAGACGTCGTGAACAGGAGATATCTTACGACTGGTATTCATGTTTCCTCTAACAAAACCCGCAGCTACAACCAGACGTTGCATTTCTCTTCGCACACCAAAACGACGCCGCATCAACTAATCGAAACGATGTCGCAGCGCTCCACCAGCTGATACCAAATTTCCCACGAAATAACCAGCAGCTGGTTAAGCGAAACAATCCAGACGCAAGCGTAACTAAACAAAACGACGTCGCATTGCTCCCACGACTGGTTCCTCAAACCAGCAGCTGGTCACTTAGCTGGAACAATTTCTCACAACGCAACAGCTGATAGCGCTACAATTCAGTAGTCAACACCAAAATATTGACCAACACGTGTCGCTTTCTCGTTAAATCTCGCACCCAAAGCAACTACTGATTTAAATTCCACCGGCTGCGAGCTACAGTACCGTTGACTCGCGTTGACTCTTGAATTTCTCTACGACTGGTTTCTTGCACTAGCGCTACGTCTGGTCTTCACAAAACGACAGCGTATTACTCCTACGCCACCAACAACTGATAACAGATTTCACCAACTAGCGCTACTGATGAAATTCTAAAGGAATGAGGTTTCTCTCGCAAAACCTTCAAACTCCACACGACTAATCCCAAATTAAAATCGATTAATCACAAATCTAAAATCTGATTCCTCACAATCACAAAATACGAAGTGGCTCACATATTCATGGACTTATAGAGCTCGGTCAATGTGATTTTTAAAGTAGCAATGGATCAAATGGACTTCAGGAAAATGTATCACGTGGATCCTGTCCAAACCCCTCTATTCGGGTTCATTGGCAACTCCCTAAAACCTGTGGGAGTCGGTTCACCTACCTATGTTTCTCAGGAATGGTGAGTTGAGAAAAACCTGAGTCATTGAGTTCACTGTGGTATATGCTCCTTTCTCCTACAACGTGATCTTGGGGAGACCAGCCATGAATGCCTTCACTATATTGGGCTCTGCCCTACACCAAACGATAAAATTTCTTGTGGGCAATGATATAGGGGAAGTGGTGGGAGATGCTACGAGGAGGAGGTGAGGATCGAACATAAGGCAAATAATTCTCAACAATTGAGACACCCGAGAAGCTGAGCACATTAGCATGTGCATATTTTTGGGGAATACTTTCAATGACAAAGGAAGAAGAAGGAGAGGAAGTGGTTCTTGCTCCCCTGACATGTATTGTGAAGGTACCAAACCCTGCCCAAGGTTACCAAAGAACAACTCATCAAATTATTCGAGGATAATAAGTATGTGTATCCCTGGTCCCCAGCTAACCTATCGGGGGTACACAGATAAGTTATGGAACATCCACCGAATTTCTCCTCGGAGTGTACCCCTGTCATTAAAAAAACAAGACACTTCAAACCCAAGAAAGATGTGGTGATCAGGTTCCAAGTCAAGTAATGTTGGATCTGTTTTTACAGATCAAAATCTAAGTTTTGATTCACACAAAATCTGCTACTATTGTACTAACGCTCTACGTGAAATGCGCAGAATTCTTAAACTTGAGTAGACATGAAGATATCCAAACTGGAACAGTAAGGGGGACGCCTGAGCTGAACTGGTAGAAGATATCGAGCTAGAATAGTAAGGGGACGCCCAAGCTGGTTCAGTAGTTTACTTCCAGAATGCAGGAACACCAAGGTGGTTCACCAGCCTAGAGCAGGAGCAGCACGAAGATCAAGCGCAGAGTATGAAGAAGAGCAGAGTTCAAGCGCAGAAGAGATGCAATGCAGAACGGCTCAAGCGCAGATCAAGTGCAGAGTACAAGTGCAGTGTTCAAGGGCCGTTGCATAGAAAAGCGCAGTGATCAAGTGCAGGTCAGATCACTATGCGCAATAATCAATTCATCATATGAATTGGGATTGATTATTATACAATCACTGGTGCTGGATTGCAGTTCTACGTGTATAAGTCTTAAAGCATCCTCGTAGAACTGGCTCAATCAACCAGTGGTTTAAAACAGTGTGCTTGCTGATGGTTTGGATGAGGTGTCTGAATGGATCAAGAGGACAAGCAAGTAACACTGGGGCTCTCGATGAGAAGAATAGAGCCCAGCTGGTTAAGGACAAACCAGCTTGAACTAAAGGAGACCAGCTAGGAGCAGAGAAACCAGCTGGGAATGGAGTAAAGCTGGGAATCAAGCACAGTGAAGCAACCAGCTCAGAGATATTATCTTCTTGGGTTAAACAAGCTCATCTGCGACAAAAGAGGCACAGAAGTAGAGCAGCTCAAGAGCAGATCAGAGATGAAGAGCAACCAGCTGGGAAGACACCAGCTGAGTAACCAGATCTGGACAGACCAGCTATGACAAACAAAGCAGTTTGAACACAAACATATGAAGACCAAATTAATTGGTTCAAACAGATTTGTTTTGTCATGTCCACATCAGGTAAAAGCAAACAGAGCTCAAAGTTATCAAAGGCTGCAGAAGCGCCGATGAAAAGAGCTCAAGTCACATAAAGTCTGCAACGCATTAAAAGTCAAAGGACACAGAATACAAGTACGTCAGAAGACTTTTCAGAACAGCTAAAACTTTGTGTCCAACGGACAAATCAGAAGATGAGGCTTTATATATCAGGCGCAAAACACAGATTGAGAGGTGTGCACAAAAAAAGAGAGAGAGTGTTGTGCAAATTCAGAATGCACAACCTGGGAAGACAATGAATAACCAGCTCGGAGAGGAGCTCTTCCCAGTGTGTGAGATTTTATCTTCGAGAGATTGAGCAAACACTGTAAATCTCACACACGATTCACTCGTATATATTTGAGAGAGCTAATTAAGAATAGCTGAGTGAATCAAATTTAAAAACTCTCCACTGTAGTCTTTGGACAGAGTCGTTAAACAAGACTAGTTGTCTTTCGTACTGAGAAGTTAAAGAAGTGTGTGTTGTCTTTCGTACTGAGACGTTAAAGAAGTGTCGTCTTTCTCACTGAGGTAGTAAAGTAGTGGAGTTAGACACGCAGCTCGTGGGCTGGTGTACAGTGGTGTGGCTAGGAGTTCGTGCGGCTACCACACGATTCACTCGTATATATTTGAGAGAGCTAATTAAGAATAGCTGAGTGAATCAAATTTAAAAACTCTCCACTGTAGTCTTTGGACAGAGTCGTTAAACAAGACTAGTTGTCTTTCGTACTGAGAAGTTAAAGAAGTGTGTGTTGTCTTTCGTACTGAGACGTTAAAGAAGTGTCGTCTTTCTCACTGAGGTAGTAAAGTAGTGGAGTTAGACACGCAGCTCGTGGGCTGGTGTACAGTGGTGTGGCTAGGAGTTCGTGCGGCTACGGGTCGTAGGAGTGGGTTGCAGCGAGGGTCGTTGTAATCAAATTCTTCTAGTAGAAACCTTCCATTTGAGGAAGAAGGGGATATGTAGGAGATTAAGCTTCTAACTTCCGTAAACAAACTGTAGCGTACTTTCTTTACTGTTTTCCGCACTTACATTCATACGCATTGCATATTTGCTTAACAAGCATAAAACTGTTTGAAGAACTTTCGATTATAAGAGTTCAGGTTGAGTTATTTCCGCATGATTTAACTTTATTACTCAATCTGTACTTCTGTGCACTTTAATTCAAGAACACTGAGCAATTGCAACTCAACGATTTACTCTACCAGATAGTCTGTTATTTCATTGAGATGGTTGAAGTCACCAATCAGAATCAGGCTCATGCACTGCGCTTGTCTAGCGCTGAGTGATCTTTCTTTTCTTTCGTAAATCTGTTTTTCTTTTCTGTCAATTACGGTTTACTTGTTTTACATTCTCTGATGATGTTCTGGAACACTTTGAGAATTCCCTGTGTTCTTGTGATGATGAAACTGAATTAAAATACTCGAATCTGATAGAATGAATCGAATTAATCTTTCGAATTGAAGCTAAAAACTAAGGAATTTAAATCTGGAATTTCTATATCTATCAAAGCAGATTGAACAATTATAATTACGAAATCTGAATTGTACGTAAGCATCTCAACGAAGAAGAAAGGAATCAGATTTGGTCTGTTGGTCAACTCATATTTGAAAAAGTCAACACAATTAAACGGAGTTGTTCAGATGTCAATGGTTAATCGTAGTCAACTCAGATGTGAAATAATCAACATAGCAGTGTTTGACCAAATTCAGATTTGGAACAAGAATTCAGATCTGAACTTAAAGTAACTTAGAAGCTGAACGCTGACTCAGAATCAAATCTTAATATATAATTGGACTTGGTTAAAACAACCAGATTTCAGACTTAACCATTAGAACGAACATGAACGACGAAGGTTTCCTTTGTCTGAAGAATTAAAATGATCTCAAGAAATTTCTGGAAAACAATCGAATAAGCTACTTGTAAGCTACTTCGAAGAAATTCTTTAGAAAACTCAAGAAACAACTGGACGAACATCATCAAACATTTTTCTAACATATTTCTGAATCAAAATCACAGTAAACACATGCTTTATTTGTAAAAACAGAGCATTACTTTTCTGTTGTTTGAAGAACAGCCGTTGCAATTCTCAAACCTTTTAAAACGCATACAAACATTCAAATAGAACAGAATATATATGCTTTCATGAGTGTAGCAAGAAACAGAGTTTACTTTCCTGTATCTGTATTCCAAATACAGAAGAAATCTGGCCTGAATCACGTACAATCCGATCGTCTCCTTTGAAAAGCTTCAAAACTTTGCTCGGTTTCTTTAACAGAGAGCACCGATTTGAAAAGTGTTTTGTTTGTAAATAACGATGAATGATGTGTCTAACATCCTATATATATGATTTCAAATGCCTAAGGAAGAAACACGTTTTATCAAGATTCTAAAATATCTTTAAAAGTTCTACTCCAATTTTAAACGAAATCTGATAATATAAACCGAACTATTTTATTTAAAAAAAAAGAATTAAATCGGTGGATAGATCAGACAGCTCCTGCAATTGCATCTCAAATCTGAAAATCAACTCAATTAAACGAGAGCTGATTATCGCATAAAAATCTGGAACTCAACTCGAATGAAAGTTGACTAAAAATAGCATTTCAATTTAATCTCTCAAGTCTATAACCTTCTAATTGTGGCCATAAAAATATCTGGACGTTACAGCAGCTCAAGGATTTACTCTACCAGATCGCCCGTTCTTTCATTGAGCTGGTTGAAGTCACCAGTCAGAATCAGGCTCATGCACTGCGCTGGTCTAGCGCTGAGCTGGTTCTATATTTATGCGATCACATTTTAGTTGCGTGATGGTTTTTTCATTCCAAAATATTTAAATGCACGTAACTCACGGATTTGATGTTTCGGCCATGAGAGAGCATACGTGAGTTGTGGAAGAGTTCACGAACACCCCCCCCCCACCCGTTTAAGTGACCAAAAATTGGTATCAGAACGGGTTGTTCTTGAATAGTGCATTTCTTTTCGAAAATTTTTAAACGTTTTTAAAATTTTGTTGCTCTGATAGTCGTTCGAAAGCTTGTCTATGATACAAAATTTTTTTCAAAACTCATTTTTTATGGATAGGGGGAGGAATGTCTTTTGAATTGTAGAGCAGTTTCTTGAAAGGAAACTGCAGCAATATCTGTTCCGACGAGCTGACAGATAGCGCGAGGTCTGTGGACGCCAGGATCTCTAGGGCTTGGCAAGGCTAAGCCTTAGGGAAAAATGGAAGAGATTCTGTAAATTGAATCTTCTATTGCTCCTCTGGTCTACATAAATAAGAACCTTTGAGTAGCATGGATTCCGTCTTCAAAATCCATGCACTTGCTTTTACAAAATATCGTCCCTAGAAAAATTCTTTCGTTTTCAAAATAAAATAACCCCATGCTCTGTTTAGGGGAGTTTTGTTTTAAACATTAAGGGGGAGACTTGATTTCGAAACCTTTTTTATTCCCACAAAAAGGAGGGAGAAATATTTTGAAGCATAAACATACCTGCATATGTTTATTCAGATTTTGTGTAAATCAAAAAGAGGGAGATTGTTGGATATGTTTTTACAGATCAGAATCTAAGTTTTGATTCATACAAAATCTGCTACTATTGTACTAACGCTCTACGTGAAATGCGCAGCTTTCCTAGACTGGAGTAGACATGAATATATCCAAACTGGAACAGTAAGGGGACGCCTAAGCTGGACTGGTAGAAGATATCGAGCTGGAACAGTAAGGGGACGGCCAAGCTGGTTCAGTAGTTTACTTCTAGGATGCAGGGAACAACAAGCTGGTTCACCAGCCTGGAGCAGGAGCAGCACGAAGATCAAGCGCAGAGTATGAAGAAGAGCAAAATTCAAGCGCAGAAGAGATGTAATGCAGAACGGCTCAAACAAAGATCAAGTGCAGAGTACAAGTGTAGTGTTCAAGTTTCGTTGCATAGGCAAGCGCAGTGATCAAGTGCAGGTCAGATCACTATGCGCAATAATCAATTCATCATATGAATCGGGATTGATTATTATACAATCACTGGTTCTTGATTGCAGTTCTACGTGGATAAGTCTTAAAGCATCCTCGTAGAACTGGCTCAATCAACCAGTGGTTTAAAACAGTGTGCTTGCTGATGGTTTGGATGAGGTATCTGAATGGATCAAGAGGACAAGCAAGTAACACTGGGACTCTTGACGAGAAGAATAGAGCTCGGCTGGTTAAGGACAAATCAGCTTGAACTGAAGGATACCAGCTAGGAGCAGAGAAACCAGCTGGGAATGGAGTAAAGCTGGGAATCAAGCTCAGTGAAGCAACCAGCTCCGAGATATGATCTGCTTGGGTTAAATGAGCTCAGATGCAGACAAAAAGAGGCGTAGAAGCAGAGCAGCTCAAGAGCAGATCAGAGATGAAGAGCAACCAGCTGGGAAGACACCAGCTAAGGAACCAGATCTGGACAGACCAGCTCAGACAAACAAAGCAGTTTGAACACAAACTTACAAAGACCAAATTAATTGGTTCAAACTAATTTGTTTTGTCGTGTCCACATCAGGTACAAGCAAACAGAGCTCGAAGTAAGCAAAGGCTGCGGAATCACCGATGAAAAGAGCTCAAGTCAAATAAAGCATGCAACGCATTAAAAGCCAAAGGACACAAAGTACAAATACGTCAGAAGACTTTTCATAACGGCTACAACTTTGTGTCCAACGGACAAATCAGAAGATGAGGCTTTATATATCAGGCGCAAAGCACAGATTGAGAGGTGTGCACAAAAATAGAGAGAGTGTGTTGTGCAAATTCAGAATGAACAACCTGGGAAGACAATGAATAACCAGCTCGGACAGGAGCACTTCTCAGTGTGTGAGATTTTATTTTTGAGAGAGTGAGCAAACACTGTAAATCTCACACACAACTCACTCACATATATTTTAGAGAGCTAATTAAGAATAGCTGAGTGAATCAAATTTAAAAACTCTCCATTTAGTATTTAGATAGAGACGTTAAACAAGTATAGTTGTCTTTTGCACTGAGACGTTAAAGAAGTGTGTTTTCTTTCGCACTGAGACGTTAAAGAAGTGTCGCCTTTCTCACTGAGGAAGTAAAGAAATGGAGTTAGACACGTGCAGCTTGCGGGCTGGTGTGAAGTGGTGTGGCTAGGAGTTCTTGCGACTGCGGGTTGTAGGAGTGGGTTGCAGCGAGGGTCGTTGTAATCAAAGTCTTCTAGTAGAAACCTTCCCTTTGAGGAAGAAGGGGAGATGTAGGAGATTCAGCTCCGAACATCCATAAACAAATTGTAGCGTACATTCTTTACTATTTTCCGCACTTACATTCATACGCATTGCATATTTGTTTAATAAGCATAAAACTGTTTAAAAATATTTCGAAGAGTTCAGGTTGAGTTATTTCCGCACGATTTAACTTCATTACTCAATCTGTATCTCTGTGCACTTTAATTCAAGAACACTGAGCTATTGAAGCTGTAACACCCGAACTTTTCTTAACCAAAAATAAATGGTCTGGGGTTCGAATTGAAAGAAAGTAAAAATTTGAACTTGTCAATGATATTTCGAAAAAATTTCTGGACTTGAATGCAATTGAACGCGAACACTATGCGTTACCTGTGGAAAAGATATGAACAATAAAATATGCGGAACTGAATACAGATCTGGTCAATAAATTAAACGAAACTGTATATACGATCGCAATATAAACATGGTTCAGATTTCAACAAAATAAGGAAGTCAGAAATCTGTCATGACACAAGCTATACTCGTTATTTTGTACAACAAGATCTGAAACATAAAGCAAAACGAAAGCTGATGTCCACGATAAACACTCCATTCCGATCAGCTCTTTACCATCCATCTCCTTACTGTTCATTACCTGCACTCAAGAAAACTAGTGAGCCTAGGGGCTCAACAGGTAAATCTGGATTATCGAAATCATGCAATACAAGCAAACGATATCTGATACTTTAACTGGAATCTAAATCTGAATAGCTTAAAGATAAATAAGTTAAATACGATGAATTGTCAAATATGAAATGATAGAAAGCAAAATTATACACATGTTCTGAAATCATTTTCAAAGCTTTGTGATTAAAATCACACTTAGCTCTGTTCTTTCTTTTTCTGGGAATTATGGCTAGACACCTGTACAAAAGGTCATGTCATTTGATCAAACTCTGTATCTGAGTCAGAGAGATGGGTACAAAACCCATCTATCGCATATAAAGGGTATACAGTTCGTCAACCATATCTTGGTCCCTTCCGTATTTGAAAGGGGCACACTGGTTCGTCAGCCAGCGTCCTCACCCTCTCCATGTGACCGCCTGTTATCTAAGCCATAATTTGTTAAAACATTTCTGTAAAACATTTCATTCTTTCTGATCTTTCTTTTCTTTCGTAAATCTGTTTTTCTTTTCTGTCAATTACGGTTTACTTGTTTTACATTCTCTGATGATGTTCTGGAACACTTTGAGAATTCCCTGTGTTCTTGTGATGATGAAACTGAATTAAAATACTCGAATCTGATAGAATGAATCGAATTAATCTTTCGAATTGAAGCTAAAAACTAAGGAATTTAAATCTGGAATTTCTATATCTATCAAAGCAGATTGAACAATTATAATTACGAAATCTGAATTGTACGTAAGCATCTCAACGAAGAAGAAAGGAATCAGATTTGGTCTGTTGGTCAACTCATATTTGAAAAAGTCAACACAATTAAACGGAGTTGTTCAGATGTCAATGGTTAATCGTAGTCAACTCAGATGTGAAATAATCAACATAGCAGTGTTTGACCAAATTCAGATTTGGAACAAGAATTCAGATCTGAACTTAAAGTAACTTAGAAGCTGAACGCTGACTCAGAATCAAATCTTAATATATAATTGGACTTGGTTAAACAACCAGATTTCATACTTAACCATTAGAACGAACATGAACGACGAAGGTTTCCTTTGTCTGAAGAATTAAAATGATCTCAAGAAATTTCTGGAAAACAATCGAATAAGCTACTTGTAAGCTACTTCGAAGAAATTCTT
>KQ988474.1:56392-75392 GCA_001598015.1 Dorcoceras hygrometricum | reverse complement strand
ACTCTACCAGATCGCCCGTTCTTTCATTGAGCTGGTTGAAGTCACCAGTCAGAATCAGGCTCATGCACTGCGCTGGTCTAGCGCTGAGCTGGTTCTATATTTATGCGATCACATTTTAGTTGCGTGATGGTTTTTTCATTCCAAAATATTTAAATGCACGTAACTCACGGATTTGATGTTTCGGCCATGAGAGAGCATACGTGAGTTGTTGAAGAGTTCACGAACCCCCCCCCCCCACCCGTTTAAGTGACCAAAAATTGGTATCAGAACGGGTTGTTCTTGAATAGTGCATTTCTTTTCGAAAATTTTTAAACGTTTTTAAAATTTTGTTGCTCTGATAGTCGTTCGAAAGCTTGTCTATGATACAAAATTTTTTTCAAAACTCATTTTTTATGGATAGGGGGAGGAATGTCTTTTGAATTGTAGAGCAGTTTCTTGAAAGGAAACTGCAGCAATATCTGTTCCGACGAGCTGACAGATAGCGCGAGGTCTGTGGACGCCAGGATCTCTAGGGCTTGGCAAGGCTAAGCCTTAGGGAAAAATGGAAGAGATTCTGTAAATTGAATCTTCTATTGCTCCTCTGGTCTACATAAATGAGAACCTTTGAGTAGTATAGATTCTGTCTTCAAAATCCCATGCACTTGCTTTTACAAAATGTCGTCCCTAGAAAAATTCTTTCGTTTTCAAAATAAAATAACCCCATGCTCTGTTTAGGGGGAGTTTTGTTTTAAACATTAAGGGGGAGACTTGATTTCGAAACCTTTTTGATTCCCACAAAAAGGGGGAGAAATATTTTGAAACATAAACATACCTGCATATGTTTATTTCAGATTTTGTGTAAATCAAAAAGGGGAAGATAGTTGGATCTGTTTTTACAGACAAGAATCTAAGTTTTGATTCACACAAAATCTGCTACTATTGTACTAACGCTCTACGTGAAATGCGCAGCTTTCTTAGACTGGAGTAGACATGAAGATATCCAAACTGGAACAGTAAGGGGACGCCTGAGCTAGACTGGTAGAAGATATCGAGCTAGAACAGTAAGGGGACGCCCAAGCTGGTTCAGTAGTTTACTTCCAGAATGCAGGGAACACCAAGCTGGTTCCCTAGCTTGGAGCAGGAGCAGCACGAAGATCAAGCGCAGAGTATGAAGAAGAGCAAAGTTCAAGCGCAGAAGAGATGTAATGCAGAACGGCTCAAAAGCACACATCAAGTGCAGAGTACAAGTGCAGTGTTCAATTTTCGTTGCATAGGAAAGCGTAGTGATCAAGTGCAGGTCAGATCGCTATGCGCAATAATCATTTCATCATATGAATCGGGATTCAACCAGTGGTTTAAAACAGTGTTCTTGCTGATGATTTGGATGAGGTGTCTGAATGGATCAAGAGGAGAAGCAAGTAACACTAGTACTCCTGACGAGAAGAATATAGCCCAGCTGGTTAAGGACAAATCAGCTTGAACTGAAGGAGACCAGCTAGGAGCAGAGAAACCAGCTGGGAATGGAGTAAAACTGGGAATCAAGCTGAGTGAAGCAACCAGCTCAGAGATATGATCTGCTTGGGTTAAACGAGATCAGCTGCAGACAAAAATGAGCAGAGAAACCAGCTGGGAATGGAGTAAAACTGGGAATCAAGCTGAGTGAAGCAACCAGCTCAGAGATATGATCTGCTTGGGTTAAACGAGATCAGCTGCAGACAAAAATAGGCGCAGAATCAGAGCAGCTCAAGAGCAGATTAGAGATGAAGAGCAACCAGCTGGGAAGACACCAGCTAAGGAACCATATCTGGACAGATCAGCTTAGACAAACAAAGCAGTTTGAACACAAACATACAAAGACCTAATTAATTGGTTCAAACTGATTTGTTTTGTCGTGTCCACATCAGGTACAAGAAAACAGATCTCGAAGTTAGCAAAGGCTGTAGAATCACCGATTAAAAGAGCTCAAGTCAAATAAAGCCTGCAACGCATTAAAAGCCAAAGGACACAAACTACAAATACGTCAAAAGACTTTTCAGAACGGCTACAACTTTATGTCCAACGGGCAAATCATAAGATGAGGCTTTATATATTAGGCGCAAAGCACAGATTGAGAGGTGTGCACAAAAACAGAGAGAGAGTGTTGTGCAAATTCAGAATGCACAACCTGGGAAGACAATGAATAATCAGCTCGGATAGGATCACTTACCAGTGTGTGAGATTTTATCTTCGAGAGATTGAGCAAACACTGTAAATCTCACACACAACTCACTCACATATATTTGAAAGAGCTAATTAAGAATATCTGAGTGAATCAAAGTTAAAAACTCTCCATTGTAGTATTTGGACAGAGACGTTAAACAAGTCTACTTGTCTTTCGCATTGAGACGTTAAAGAAGTGTGTGTTGTCTTTCGCACTGAGACGTTAAAGAAGTGTCACATTTATCACTGAGGCAGTAAAGAAGTGGAGTTATAAACGTGCAGCTTGTGGGCTGGTGTGCGGTGATGTGGCTAGGAGTTCTTGCTGCCGCGGATCGTAGGAGTGGGTTGCAGCGAGGGTCGTTGTAATAAAATTCTTCTAGTAGAAACCTTCCCTTTGAGGAAGAAAGGGAGATTTAGGAGATTCAGCTCCGAACTTCCATAAACAAATTGTAGCGTACTTTCTTTACTGTTTTCCGCACTTACATTCATACGCATTGCATATTCGTTTAACAAGCATAAAACTGTTTAAAGAGCTTTCGATTATAAGAGTTCAGGTTGAGTTATTTCCGCATGATTTAACTTCATTACTCAATCTGTATCTCTGTGCACTTTAATTCAAGAACACTGAGTTATTGCAGCTCAAGGATTTACTCTACCAGATCGCTCGTTCTTTCATTGAGCTAGTTGAAGTCACCAGTCAGAATCAGTATCATGCACTGCGCTGGTCTAGCGCTGAGCTGGTTCTATATTTATGCGATCTCATTTTAGTTGCGTGCTGGTTTTTCCATTCCAAAATTTTTAAATGCACGTAACTCACGAGGTTGATGTTTTGGCCATGAGAGAGCATACGTGAGTTGTGGCAAAGCTCACGAACAATCCCCCCCCGTTTAAGGTGTCAGGCCCCGTGCTAATTACTCAAGATAATAGAACAATTAAGCACATAATCACGGAAGCGAAAAATCGGGCTTAAAAATTTTCGAAATATAATTGGGCCTGATCTTAAAACATCCTTCAAAATATTCATAATCAAAATACGAATTGACTCAAACTCATATAAAACAGGTAACACAATTATCAATTCAAATACAGATCCCCAAAAATACATAAAACACGGGGCATCCCCCGGGTTCGATACATAAATAAAATAACTGGGACTCATGGAAACAGGGATTGACCAGCTGAACCTCCACTCTGTCCAGCTTGGTTACCTGAAGATCCTGCAAATGGGTAACGCAGACCCAAACAACACAAAAGAAGGAAAACAAATACGAGGTCAAGCCTACAGTACGAAGAGCTATCTAAACAGCTAAACATGCAACATGCTATAAATCAATGATATGAATGCATGAGGGCTATCAAAGATCGGATAGCTAGACCAGCAAGTCGACTGGCAATCATATCGATCGAGCCTCTATACCACGCACAGCAAGTCAGCCGCTATCTAAACAGCTAAACATGCAACATGCTATAAATCAATGATATGAATGCATGAGGGCTATCAAAGATCGGATAGCTAGACCAGCAAGTCGACTGGCAATCATATCGATCGAGCCTCTATACCACGCACAGCAAGTCAGCCGGTGGAAATCATCGGTCCGTGATCTTCAGGACCCGTCAGCCCATCACAGCTCGGTGGTCTTCAGACACGACAAGTCAGTCGGTCACCACTCCGATGATAGCGTTGAACTTTTCAGGCACAACAAGTCAGTCGGCCAGTCACAACGTGGCTCTCAATCAGGTTATAAATCAATCTGTCAGGCTCAATATGTATGCATGAATGCCAATCAATAATCGATGCACAATGCATACAATTCATTACGTGAAACATCATATATAATTCAAACAATTCAACAGACTGTCACGTAAATTCACATAATCAGATCAGCAAGTTCATAACATCGATCACAGCCATGTCCATGCTCAAAGCTATTAATCTGCTCAATTCGTACCTTCAATCTTCTGAATTCTACCTCAACAGAATTCCAAAGGCACGGCACAAGTAACTGAAGCAAATCAGCTTCCTCCTGCTACTGCAATTACGGCCGGAGAGCACCCAAACCTCAATCTGTAAGGGAAACTCATCAATCAAATCATGTCTAATTCAAATCTCGACATTTCCTATAGTCTAGAACCTAACTCCGGTTCTAATTCTAAACAAAGTACTCGCAACAAATACTAAGCTTAGAACCGGTAGGAAAATCTTACCCAAAAGCTGAAACTATCAGGAGAACTAACGGGTTCCACAATACGAAGAAATCAGCAACTTCGAAATCTTCTCCAAGATCGCTCCACAGCTTCAAATCGGCAACAATCAAAAGATCAAGTCTCAAGGATTCCAGCGCCACCAAAATCACACAAATCATCGGCGGAGAACGGCGGTAATCGATGGAATATAAGTCACGGTGAACAGTAGCTGTTCGAGGGTTTGGGAAAGGAGATAAGAAATATCGGGTTCTAAATATTTCTAAGTGTCGATCAACACTTCTATATATATATCTCTAAATCCACCAGCTTCTGTTCCTCTAATTCAGTCGTTGAGAAATGCTACAGTAGAAATCTTATAACAGTAACCAGCTTTTGCTCTCAACAAAACCAGTCGCAACAACCAGTCGTTGTATTCTCAAAAGAACATCAAAAAGACACTGTTCCAACTAACTCAAACGACGTCGCAAAGCTTCACCAGCTGACAACAGATATCTCTTGTGAAGCAACCAAAAGCTGGTAACAGATCTCTTCAAAAACCCATCAGCGACTGATCTCGCGAAA
This sequence comes from Dorcoceras hygrometricum, assembly GCA_001598015.1. Lineage (NCBI taxonomy): Eukaryota > Viridiplantae > Streptophyta > Magnoliopsida > Lamiales > Gesneriaceae > Dorcoceras > Dorcoceras hygrometricum. The sequence goes on along the minus strand of KQ988474.1, from coordinate 70,448 downwards.
TTACACAAAAAGATGACGCGTCAACTAATCTAAACGACGCTGTAACGGTGACATAAGCATTGCTGCTAACAGCTGGTCACCCAGCCGCAACGCATTCCTCACAACAATTCTCTCACGACTGGTACCAGACGCAACACTCAAAACGCAGTGTTTCAACTTATCAAAACGACGTCGCACAGCATACGTCATCCTATCCGTCGACAGATATCTCGTGACTGGTTCCTCAAACCATCGACTGGTCGCTACTTCTAACGCAACTACTGCCAGCAGATAACAACGCGTCACGCTTACATCATCTCTACTGATAAAAAATTCACCAGCTGAGAGCTACAGTACTGTTGACCCGCGTTGATTACCAAAAATTCGCTACGACTGGTGCCTAAACCATAGTGCAACGTCTGAATTACAATGAGGAATCAGATTTCATGCGCAAAACCTTCAAAATTCATGCGATTAATTCCAAATCACTACGATTAATCACAAACCAAATTTTGATTCCTCACATAATGGACCAACAAGTAACCTGTAAAGGCTGGTATTAGGGAAGTATATTTCATGATCTGGATGTCTAGTGTTGTGTTGGTGCTAAAATCAGTGGGGAAATGGCATATACGAGTGGATATTTAGGATCTAAACAACGTGAGGACTAGTAATTATCAGATGGTAATTAACGAGTTAATTAGTTTGGGGTAGTGATTAACCAAAAGATATTTTCAGCTTGGCAAGCTGCTGGTGAAGGGATCAGCTTAGATGCGTGCTGGTCTAGGAAATTGTTCTAAGCTGGTGGCACAAGATGTTTGGGTTTCAGTGCAGATTATCATTGGTTTGAAGCATGGTTTTGAGCACTAATGATTAGAGCTAATTGATTATTTATCAGTAGTGATGTTACAGCTTAGAGAATTCGGATTTCTAGGAACCAATTTTGCTGCCAGCTGGTCTGAGGTTTTGCGCGAGCTGGTTGAGTTAAATTGTTTCAGGTTCAGCGTGATATGGTTCCAGTTTAGAGGTATGCTGGTGGTTTTTGAGATTTAAACCAAGATCATCTTTGGTGTAAGATGTTGGTAACCTTCAGATTTGGCATAGATCATATTAGACATGAGCTGGAATGAGAGAATAGCTCTGATATGGGCTGATTTGTTGTGCTAGTTAGAGTTTTGTCACGAGCTGGTTTCGGGGACACCAGATTAGAGGTGATAAGCTCTGGGATTTCCAATGTTTGTGCAAGCTTGATCTAGCTTAGATTAGTGCTGGATGCTCCGAGCTGGTCTGTTTGGAGCGCGATGTGGTTTTTGGTGTCTGTGTACCTGAGCTGGTATAGTGGAGAAGTCCGAGCTGGTTTGACTTTACTGTAGCTATAAGCTGGGAGTACATATATAAGTGTTAATCGAAACTTAGTTATTATTTAACAAACATCTCCTTATCTTCTCCCGAGTACCCCGACAGATATTATTCAAACCCTCGGACTATTGTTCACCCGACCTAGAGTTTCACCGATTGCTCGAGATTGGCTGGTCAGATTTGAGTGAGGGTACCTCGATTTGAAACCCCTCATCGAGCCAACGTTCTTGTACCCGTTTGGAGTTGGAAGAAGGCAGGACAGAGACATTTCGGAGGAACTGCATGAGCTAGGTTTCACGATTTGCGACTGAGTTGAGCTCCGATTCAGGTAACCGTGTTCCGGTAGCGTTTGCTTCTGTTCTTAGCGTTTGTATTTGAGCTGGATAGTGCTCTGTTGAGTACGTAGTTGTTTTGAGCTATGAATCTTTAGGCCGTGAGTCGTGTAAGCTGAGCAGAGCTGACTTCTTAGGTATCTTGGCAGATTAGAACCTTTCTTGTGTTTTTTACCGTCATCTGCTGGCCTTGAGCTATTGGCTGAGACTTGAGCAGAGCTAGGAGTGTGTTCTGTTGTTAGCTGAGCTGAGGTATTTTACAAGATCTACTTAAGATACGGATTGAGCTTATTTTAACAGCTTTGACATATGAATGAGAATATTTCCAGCGTGAACTGAACTGTTGTGTGTTATGTGCTATCCATAAGCTGATTCTGCTTAGCCGTGCTTGATATGGTGATTCTCTGATTTTCTTATGCATGTTTATTGTATGTTTATGGTGTAAGCTGAGACTGTCTTGCATAAATACATATCATCTTGAGCCGATTTCTTTTGATACCTGATTTTATCGAGGATGGATAGTACCAGCATGCTGATTTGAAATAAAATGAATGATCTTGTCGGGTAGCTACCGTACCTTCGACTCTCCGCTGCGAGATTGTGTCTGCCCTGAGGTTCACTTGGGTAGCTCCCACCCCTCAGTAAGCTGAATGGCACCAGTTGGGTTGAGCTATGAGATTTTGTGCTGTTGTACTGCACGTGAGATGGCTGGGTAGCTCCCATACACTCACCTGCGATGTGGTCACTGAGTATTGATTGATGATTTGATGTTTCACAATTTAGTCTATTGTGAACTTGAGACAGTCGATGAGTCTTCGCTGTACCCTTCATGCATTGCACGTCTTGAGATATTGCATGTCTTATCTGATTGCTGTTTTATGAGTGCTCTTCGTACTGAGGTTTGACATCGTTGTCTTTCCCTTTTTGGGGTTGCTTTGGTCTTGTGTTTGGCCTTCTCAGGTTCTTCAGATAAATCAGCTGTACCGAGTGGTAAGTCAGCTGGTAGAGGCCCGTTTTGAGTCCCAGTTATGTATATTATATTCACTGAGTATTGATTGATGATTGATGTTTTCACAATTTTAGTCTATTGTGAACTTGAGACAGTCGATGAGTCTTTCGCTGTACCCTTTCATGCATTTGCACGTCTTTGAGATATTGCATGTCTTATCTGATTGCTGTTTTATGAGTGCTCTTCGTACTGAGGTTTGACATCGTTGTCTTTCCCTTTTTGGGGTTGCTTTGGTCTTGTGTTTGGCCTTCTCAGGTTCTTCAGATAAATCAGCTGTACCGAGTGGTAAGTCAGCTGGTAGAGGCCCGTTTTGAGTCCCAGTTATGTATATTATATTGAGCTAGTTACCAGGGGATGCCCTGAGTGAAAACTTGTATTAAGATTTGTATTCGTTGAGATATTTTTATATTCCTGGTACTGCTGTTGTGGTGTAGATTTTTGAGTTAAAAATCTATACTTTGAGTATGAATATATTTTGAACTGTATTTTCTTGTTCAGGCCGAAAATAAAATTTTTAACCCATATTTTAAGCTTCCGTTTTTATGTTAATTGAGTAATTAATCTCTGATTTAGAGCACTGAGCCTGACATTTTGGTTTCAGAGCTTAAACTGGGATAAGCTCGATTTTTTTTATAACACTTGAGTCTAGGCACATATTTGAACTTTTGTTTATTCTTGACTCTGTGCTTTCTTTGTCTGCCTATGTGTTTACCTTATTAGTCTTGGTTAGATGACGCTGAGAAGGAGAGGTAGAGTTGCTAGGCATCTAGTTTGGGAGTCTAGAGCCCCGGAGTGTAACGAGGATGTTGCTCATTAGAATGTACATTTGCACCGTCGAGCTGGACAGACAGAGGTTGAGGTTGAGAATGTGACTAGACAGATTGATGAGATGGAGCTAGTGTTGGCTAGGTTCCAGAGAATGAATCCCCCTATGTTTACTGCAGTCAAGGGTGGTTTGATGGCTGAAGGATGGTTGGAACACATGGAGGAGTTGTTCGATACCGTGGAGTATACTGATGAGCAGAGATTTAAATTGTCCGTACTTCAGTTGAGGGAGAATACTCAACTGGTGGAAGGGTGCTTCCAGATCCATGCGAGAGACTGAAGCTTGGTTACTTGGGAGAGCTTCTGTGCCTCTTTTCGTCGGTAGTATACCCCAGAATCTTATTACAATAACCGAGAGAGGGATTTTGATAATCTGAGGCAAGGAAATCCGAGGGTAGCAGAGTATGCTAAACAGTTTTCCTCTCTTCTTTCGTATGTCCCTTACATTGCTAACCAAGAGAGGACGAAGCGGAACAAGTTTCTGAAAGGGTTGAGACCAGATTTTTTTCAGTTGGTGTTAGCTGGTTCTCCTTCGACTTATACTGAGACTATGGATAGGGCGGTAAACATAGAGGAGAGTCTTTTAGATGATCCGAATCGGGTTCAGCCAACAGCTGGACGAGATTTCCACCCCGTGCCTGAAGGGATGTATGCATTTCAACCTCCTCAAATGTCCCAACAGTCGAATCACCAAAGGTTTAAGCCTCGAGGGAAACAGTTTAAGCGACGACCGGGTTTGAGTTCTTATAGTTCAGATAGCTCTGGAGGAAGTGATTCTAGAGCGGTGATGTGGTCAGTTCGGAGGTAAGCATTTGATTTCTCAGTGTCGTGGAGTTCAGGGTCTTTGCCATAGGTGCGGGCAAGCTGGACATTTATCTAGAGTGTGTCCTTCCATGAGGGGACAACCCTCTAATTTGTCGCAGCAGGGCTCGACTGGTGGTTTTTCACAGAGGACAAAAACCTCCTGCCCTGTCCCAGCGATCAGGATTCCAACCACGAGAAGCGTCTATATTTGGAGGATCTTCTAGACCTCAGTTTTTGGGACCTCAGCAGGCTCGGGTGAATGTTTTGACTTAGGAGCAAGTTGATGATATGCCTGGAGGAGTTATCGCAGGTACTTGCTCTATATTTGACTGTACTGACCGAGTTTTGTTTGATACTGGAGCATCACACTCTTTTATATCTGATCTGTTTGTGTATGAGTGTGGGTTGAGTTCTACCCCACTGTATGATGTTGTATCTGTTTTTACCCCTGTCGGTGTGAATTTGGCATCCCGTGAGGTAGTCTTGGATTGCATGATCAGATTTGATCAGGATGTGCCAGTGACAAGTTTGATTTCTTTGGAGATTAGAGACTTTGACTATATCTTTGGTATGGATGTGTTTGTTGGCGCAGCGGCGGATCCGGATCCGGATCCCGCTCTCGGGACACAGCGGAAGTTTAAATTTTTTGAGCCCGGGAACAGTCAGTACACCTAAACAATAATCTAAACATTCATAGGATGTTTAGAATATTACCTTACTGGTGTCTAGGCGCTGGCTCCGACCAGTTCCACGAGGGAATTGGCACATCAACGGTTGAACAGCTACGACCACCTAATCCGGCCCATGACCGGAATCTCAATTCCTTTGTTGGCTTGCACTAGAAAATAAACGAAAGTTTCGCAAACGGAATCTCCTTGACGAGACTGTCGGAACAACATCCGACGGTACGCGGCGTCGACGGCGGGCGGTGACGACGGCAGTGCGACGGCGGCGAGCGGAAGAGAGGAGGAGAAGAAAAATATAACTACATGGGAGAAGGGAATTATCAACCCAGAGTATCAGTTGTGAATACAACTTTTTGGTACGAGTAAAATGGGATTTATAGATTTTTCATGGGCTGAAACCAGGTTAATGGGCCTGGGTCAGACCCAGGCCAAGTGAACATTGGTTTCAAGTTCATAATTATGGCTTCATCATAATCCCGATCGAAGATCAGATCGGACCGATATTCATAGTTTACAAAACTGAACATTATGATGTCAAAATAATTTTTCAGACCACCTAATCCAAAATAGCAGTTAGGCCCCTATCAGCTTTAAGAATAGTCATACTAGTCCAAGCCAATTTAAGGAAATCACATTTCCACCCTAGTTAATCTTAGGAAGTCACACTTCCATCCTTCCTCCTACAATACTCAACAAATTGAGCTTAATTTCCGTACAGGAATTGAGAAAACAGCACTTGTGTGACCCTCAATGGTTCATGGATACAACTAGCCATGGGCTCACAATATTTGTGACTCCAAAAACACATTTTCGGAGTTACCCATCTGATCATGGTAAAGCATCTAGCAACATCGCCACATGATCTCCTAGGTATCACTGATAGTGCCTGCAAGAACCAGTCGATCATGGTTAGCGTACAGTACGGTCCTTTCAACTGAAATATCCTGATCAGATCAACGACCATTGATAAATCGAGAGTCGCTAGAGATCCAATAACCATGCATACATCTTGGAGATCAAATAGTGACATACCATTTACCAAAAACACATCTAGTACTCTGGCCAGATATTTTTCACACTATTATCTCCTTAGATAGCATAGGATATCCACGCACAAGGGCGAGCGGTGAATCCTCGACAATGAAGATCGACTCCTACATGCATCGGGACCTCAGCCAACCCCGACACCTGATGACCCCAACTGGGTCGGTAAACAGGTCAAAGTGAGGCACCTATCATGTAGAGTCTCAATGATGTTTCGAGTAATAAGGACTAATATGTACAACCAAGACCTCGGACTTAATCCACTCGACAAATGATAACCACTTGGAAATTCCGAACGAGGGTAGTTCGGTAGATCACCAGGTCACTATCTATCTACATGCTCAAAACATCACTATGTTCCCTACCAATGAAACGTGGTACTTCACATCGAAAATGATAGTCTCAAGCTCGGGCGACCCTTATCCTCTTTTGGACAACCCAATCGACTAGGAACAAGTTTAGAATAGACAGTGACTATTATATGTGTTTCATGATAGCCATCAAATCCACTATCACATCTAACATACACTATAGTGCATTCAAGGTCTTTATCCAACAATTGTAATTTAATCATGAAGATAAAGAATGCCATAAAAGAATGCGAATTTCATAAATTAAGTTCGTTATACATAGATTCAACAAGAACCCACATGCCACAAGTTGGCTAGTTGGGCACCTACTCTAACAATCTTCCACTTTCCCTAAAGACAACTACTCATGAGACGTAGTCCCATTTCTTCGCGATGTTTTTCAAACAATGGTCCTGGAAAGGGCTTCGTAAGTGGATCAGCAATGTTGTCTGCAGAGGCGACTCTCTCAACTGCTATGTCACCTATAGCCATAATATCCCGGATTATGTGGTATTTCCTAAGTATGTGTTTGGATATTTGGTGAGACCTAAGTTCCTTTACTTGCGCAACGGCACCCGTGTTGTCACAGTACCCCAGGACTGACCAACTCCTTCAGGAATTATGCCCAACTGTTGGACAAAATTCCTCATCCAAACCGCCTCTTTAGCAGCAGCTGATGCTGTGATGTACTCAGCCTCAGTGGTTGAATCCGCGATGGTGTTGTTGGCGCAGCGGCGGATCCGGATCCCGCTCCGGGGCGCAGCGGAAGAATTAAAAATTTAGGAGCCCGGGAACGGTCAATGCACCAATATAATAATTCAAGCATTCATAGGATGTTTAGAATATACCTGTGTGGCGACTAGGCGCCTGGCTCCGACTATTTCTCAAATGGAAATAGCACTTCTTTGGTTGCTCCTAATCAGGTCCACGACAAATTTCCAATTCCTTCGTTGGAATGCACTAGAATTGCAACTAATATTTCGCGAGCAGAACCTCCTCGCCAGGACAATCGCAGCGAAGTGCGATGGCGGCGGGAGGAGGGAGAGGACGAGAGGGGGAGAATTTGCTGAATAGCTTTTTGTTGTGTGTCTTTCTTTCTCCCTTCATGCCATATTTATAGATTGAGGGAAAGAGTTTGATGTAAACAAAACTATGAACATTCATTTCAAGTAGAACTGTTAACATTCGTTTCAATTAGAACTGTGAAGATTCGTTTCAACTCGAACTATGAACATTTGGTTCAACTCGAACTGTCAACATTCGGTTAAACTCGAACTGTCAACATTCGGTTCGAATCCCTCGATTGTGGTCTCATCATAGTCCCGATCGATGATCAGATATCACCGATGTGCTCAGTTTACAAAACTGATCAGTATGATGCAAAATAAAATTTTCGGACCACTAAATCTATATATGACAGGTTTTACTCTCATTAGCTAAATATGGAAGTCATACTCCCTTAGCTAGTTTTGGGAAGTCATACTCCCAACCTTCCTCCTAGTATACTCAACACTTTGAGTACCATATCCTTTTCTGCACGGGAATTGGTAAACCAGTACACTGTGTGACCCTCAATGGTTCAGGGATACAGCTACCCGTGGGATCACAACTCATTGTGAATCAGAAAACACATTTTTCTGATCTACCCATCGGACCATGGTAAAGCGCCTAGAAACATCGCCCCATGATCCCGTAGGTATCACTGATAGTGCCTGCAAGAACCAGTCGGTCATGGTTAGCGTATAGTACGGTCCTTTCAACTCATATATCCCGATCGAATCAACGACCATTGGTAAATCGAGAGTCGTTAGAGATTCGATAGCCATGCATATATCTTGGAGATCAGAATAGCGACATCGTGAGTGCTACCAGGTAAACTCATTTACACTGAAGCACAAGAGTACTCTGGCCAGAGATTTATCACACTATTATCTCCTCAGATAGCATAGGATATCCACGCACTAGGGTGAGCGGTGAATCCTCGACAACAAGGCATCGACTCCCACATGCTTCGTAACCTCACCAAATCTCGACACCTGATGACCCTCACGGAGTTGGTAAACGAGTCAAAGTGAGGCGACTAATCATGTAGAGTCTCAATGATTTCGAGTAGTAAGGACTAATCCATACAACCAAGACATCAGGCTCTCCACTCGACAAATGGTAACCACTTAGAGAATCCGAGCGATGGTAGCTCGATAGTTCGCCAGGAAAACCATCCATCTGCATGCTCAGAACATCACAATGTTCCCTACCAATGAAACGTGGTACTTCACATCGCAGATGCTAGTCTCAAACTCGGGCGGCCTTATCCTCATTTTGACGGCCCAATCGACTAGTAACAAGTTCAGAATACACTGTGACTATTACATGTGTTTCATGATAGCCATCATATCCACTATCACATCTAACATACACAATGTGCATTCTAGGTCTTTATCCAACACAAATCTTAACTTTATAAAATAATGATGATAAAGAATGCCATATATAAATTGCGAATTTCATAAAAAAAGATTGTTTTACACAAAGAGTCATCAAAAGCCCACACGCCACAAGTTGGCTAGTTGGGCACCTACTCTAACAGGTGTCTTGCTTGGAACTCTTTCAAGAGATAACACCACCATTGAGCATGAATACAAATCCAGAGGTTGACTTCGAGTCATCCACATCTCATTGGAAGCTAGAATCAGTGTAGCCTTCCAATTTCAGTTCACCACCCCTATAGACCATGAACATATTCTTAGTCCTTCGTAAGTACTTAAGAATATCTTTCACGGCCTTCCAATGTATTTGGCCGGGGTTGGCTTGGTAGCTGCTCGTGACACTCAGAGCATATGCGACGTCCGGTCTAGTCTAGATCATACAATACATAATACTACTTATTGCCGAGGCATATGGCACACGTGTCATGCTCTCTATCTCCTCATCAGTATTCGGACACATAGTCTTAGATAGAGTGACCCCGTGGCACATAGGTAGATGTCCTCTTTTGGACTCTTCCATAGAGAACCGCTTAAGTATGGTATCGATGTAGGTCGCTTGGGTGACTCCGAGCATCCTTTTCGATCTATCTCTATAGATATGTATTCCAAGAATATAGGATGTTTCACACATGATCATCGAGAATATACTAGACAACCACACTTTAATTGACTGCAGCATTCCTAAATCATTTCCAATTAGTAGAATGTCATCAACATAAAGTACAAGGAATGTCACAGCATTCTTAACAATCTTCTTGTATACACATGGCTCCTCGGGATTCTTGATGAAACCAAATTCTTTAATTGTTTCATCAAATCTTAGGTTTCAACTTCTCGATGCTTGCTTGAGACCGTAGATCGATCTCTGAAGTTTTCATACTTTATGCTCACTTCCTACAGATGTGAAACCCTTAGGCTACATCATATAGGTCTCTTCCTTAATGTTTCCATTTTCCATATCTCATAGTCTTACCATGCGGCTATGGCTAGCAGGATTCTAATCGACTTGAACATTGCAACTGGTGAAAAGGTTTCATCATAGTCAACACCTTGACTTTGAGTATAACCTTTTGCGACCAGTCGAGCCTTGTAGGTCAGTACCTTACCATTAGGCCCAAGTTTTCTCTTGTATATCCATTTGCACCCAATAGGAACTATTCGTTCGGGAGGAGTTACAAGAGTCCAAACTTTGTTTGAATGCATTGTGTCATTCTCATATTGCATTGCTTCAAGCCACAAACTAGAATCAGCATCTAAAATCGCCTCCTTGAAGGTTCTTGAATCACATCCAACAGTTTGATCACTTTGATCATCTTCAAGGAGGAAACCATATCTCATAGGATCCCTAGGAACCCTTTCAGATCTCGTAGTTGTGTCCATATCAAGGATTGTCTCTTGAGGTGCGGGAGATTCACTTGGTACTTCAATTGGTTCTCGAACTTATTCGAGTTCTACTATCTTGCCATTTCTATCAAGTTGAAATTACTTTTCCAGAATGGTGGCATTTCTAGAAACAAAAACTTTTGTTTCATTGGGATAGTAGAAGTAGTATCCAATAGAATTCTTTGGATACCAAATAAAGTAGCATAATATGGATCTATTATCCAGCTTATATCCCACTTTCTGCATCACGTAAGCAGGACATCCCCAAATCCTCAAGTATGAGTACTTGGGTGGCTTGTCCATCTATCTCATATGGAGTTTTATCCACTGCTTTGGTATGGACATTGTTCAACAACATTATCTCTGTTTCGAGCGCATAGCCCCCAAACAAGGCAGGAAGTTCAGTGAAGCTCATCATAGATCGAACCATGTCCATCAAGGTTCGATTACGACGCCCCGCTACACCATTGAGCTGTGGTGTGGCCGGAGGGGTCCACTGAGAGAGAATCACATTCTCTTTAAGATAGTCTTGAAATTCGGCACTCAAGTATTATCCACCTTGATCGGATCGAAGTGTTTTAATACTTTTTCCAAGTTGATTTTTTACTTCAGCCTTGAATTCCTTGAACTTTTCAAAAGATTCAGACTTGTGTTTCATTAAGTACAAGTACCCATACCTAGAATGATTATCAGTAAAGGTGATGAAGTAGGTATGACCGGACTTAGTGCCAATGCTAAGTGGACCATACACATCAGTATGGATCAGATGCAATAGGCCTTGAGCACGTTCATGCTTGCCCGTGAAGGGCAATTTTGTCATTTTTCCCTTGAGACATGATTCACAAGTTGGTAAGGAGTTAATATCAGACATATTAAATATGTCGCTCCTAATCAACTTGTTCATCCTTTTTAAGGAAATATGACCTAGCCTACCATGCCAAAGTTGTGTTGGGTTCAGACTATCGTGTTTCCTTTTGATTGTTGTTGTATGTGTTCCACATCATAAGTTGGAACTTCTCTCAATTTTAAGGTGTACAGATCATTTTTGCGTTCTTCAATTCCAATTAAACATTCATTCTTGTAAATATTGCAAATCGAATTAGCAAAATGACAAGAATATTCATCACTATCAAGCATAGAAACGAAAATAATGTTCTTTATTAATTCGGGAACAAATAAAACATCTCTCAACAACTTAAAATTTGAATTAAGAAATAAATATACATCTCCTACAGCTATGGCCACAACCCTTGCTCCATTTCCAAGCCTCAAGTGGGTCTCACCCTCTCTAAGACATCGAATTCTTGTCATTACCTGCAAGTCATTGCAGATATGAGATCCACATCCGGTATCAAGTACCCAAGAAGTCGAGTTAAGAGACATATATATTTTAATGTAGAATATACCTTTTGCAGTTCGCAGTTCCTCCTCCAATGCCCAGTCTTGTGGCAGTGGTGGCAGACGTCTTCAGATTTGTTTGGCTTTGGAGCCCTTGACTTGGGCTTCCTAGTGGGCTTCTCCTCCTTTGAAGGGGCAGAACGCTTCTTACCTTTGCGTTTGGACCCTTTCTTCGCAGAGAAGAAGAGCCCAAAAGTAGTACGGGATTGTCCTTCTTTATGGTCCCTCAAACACGACAAGCATATTACCACCTCTTCTAGGGTGGATTCTAGCTTGTTCATGTTGAATTTGACCACAAAGGGGTCAAACGCAGCAGGGAGGGAGAGGGAAGCTGATTCACAGACAGCTCATGTGGAAGCGTAATTTCGAGGCCCACTAGCTTTTCAATGAGCCCAATCATACTGACCCCATGCTCACGGACCGAAGTCCCATCACGCATGCGGCTTGTCATGAGCTCCTTGACAGTAGTGAACCTCTCCGTCCGAGATTTCTCCCCATACAGCTCCTTGATATGAAGGTATATGTCAGCAGCATACACCGTTTTCTCAAAACCGCCGCTGCATTTCGTTGCACATTGATCCCATCATGTAGCAACATGCTTTAAGCTCGTCTTCCCACCATTTATCCAGTTTTGTCAGCTCCTCAGGACTGACATTGGCCGTGCGGCAGCAGGGCGGCGGCGTCGAAATTTTTTTTTTTTGTAAAACCGAGATTTTGATGCAATTCAGGCAGAATGGTGTATTGACAGATCCGAGCCAAAGCTCTAATACCAATGTTGGCGCAGCAGCGGATCCGGATCCTGCTCCCGGGGCACAACGGAATTTTAAAATTTTTGAGCCCAAGATGGATCAATACACCTAAAAAATAATCGAAACATTCAGAGGATGTTTAGAAGATTACCTTGCTGGCGTCTAGGCGCCTGGATCCGACCAGTTCCACGAAGGAATTGGCACATCAACGGTTGACAGCTACGCCTTCTAATTCGGTCCACAACCGGAATCTCAATTCCTTCGTTGGCTTGCACTAGAAACCAACGAAAGTTTCACGAATGGAATCTCTTCACCGAGACAGTCGAAACAACTTCCGACGACAGCGGCGCAAAGGCAGCAAGGGGAAGGGAGGAGGAGAAGAAAACTATAACAATAGGGGAGAAGGGAACTCTCAACTCAGAGTATCAGTTGTGAATACAACTTTTTGGTGCGAGTAACATGAATACCGCAGGGCCCCTATTTATAGATTTTCCATGCGCTAAAACCAGGTTAATGGGCCTGGGCCCGACCCAGGCCCAGTGAACATTGGTTTCAAGTCCATCATTGTGGCTTCATCATAATCACGATCGATGATCAGATCGGACTGATCTTCACAGTTTACAAAACTTAACATTATGATGTGAAAACAATTTTTCAGACCACCTAATCCAAAATAGCAGTTAGGCCCCTATCAGCTTTAAGGATAGTCATACTAGTCCAAGCCAATTTAAGGAAATCACATTTCCACCCTAGTTAATTTTAGGAAGTCATACTTCCATCCTTCCTCCTACAATACTCAACAAATTGATCTTAATTTCCGTACGAGAATTGAGAAACCAGCACTTGTGTGACCCTCAATGGTTCAAGGATACAACTAGGCGTGGGCTCACAACATTTGTGACTCCGAAACATAGTTTCGGAGCTACCCATCGGATCATGGTAAAGCTTCTAGCAACTTCGCCCCATGATCCCTAGGTATCACTTGTTGGGGAACCGTGGCGGATCCGGATCCCGTCTCCCGGTGAGGCAGCGAAAGAACAAAATTAGGCCGGGAAACGTTCAATACAATTCAATAATAACACAATATGAACCATTCATAGGGTGTTTCTCGGGGTGTTACCTTGCTGGCGACTTGCGCCTGGCTCCAACCGGAATTACAAGAAGACCGGCTCTTCACGGTAGGCGGCTGTAGATTCGTCAATCAGGTCCATGACCGGAAGGGAGACTCCTTCGTCAGCCTACACTAGAAGGCCTGACGAGATCAGTGCGGACGGATTCTCCTCGAAAAACTGATCGGAGCAAGTCCGATCAATTTGCGGCGGCGGCGGCGGCTTTTGGGAGAGGAGGGAGGCGTATGGGAGCTCTAGGGTTTAGGGTTAGTGTATCTCATTTTATGATTAAAGCTTTAAGTCTAATTAAATAGACTAGTGATAAACTTGGACCGGCCCAACGGGCCCGGGTCCAACGTATGAACATTCGGTTCATCCCTATCACCGTGATTTCATCATAACTCCGATCGTCGATCAGATCGGACCGATCGACTAAGTTTCCAAAACTGAATACTATGATCTGAAAAACCATTTTTCAGAATCCCAGTGTAAAATGACCGTTTTGCCCCTCAACAGCAGAAATCACGATTTGACCCCTGTTGA
>KQ988474.1:0-29895 GCA_001598015.1 Dorcoceras hygrometricum | reverse complement strand
ATATCCCGATCAGATCAACGACCATTGGTAAATCGAGAGTCGCTATAGATCCGATAACTATGCATACATCTTGGAGATCAAAATAGTGATATCGCGAGTGTAACTAGGTAAACACATTTACCTAAAACACTTCTAGTACTCTGGCCAGATATTTATACACTATTATCCCCTCAGATAGCATAGGATATCCACGCATGTCTGCGAGCGGTGAATCCTCGACAACGATGCATCGACTCCTACATGCATCGCGGTCTCACCCAATCCCTTCGCCTAATAACCCCAAGTGAGTCGGAAAACGAGTCAAAGTGAGACGCCTATCATGTAGAGTCTCAATGACGTTTCGAGTCGTGAGGACTAATCAGTACAACCAAGACCTCGGACTTATCCACTCGACAAATGGTAACCACTTGGAATGTCCGAATGAGGGTAGTTCGATAGATCACCAGGTCACTATATATCTGCATGCTCAGAACATCACAATGTTCCCTACCAATGAAACATGGTACTTCAGAATACACAGTGACTATTAGATGTATTTCATGATAGCCGTCATACCCACTATCACATCTAACATACACTATAGCGCATTCTAGGTCTTTACTCAACGCAATTTTTAATCATCATACAACACAATGAAAGTAAAGAATGCCATAAACAAATGCGAATATCATATATAAAGATTGTCATATACAAGAGTCTATAAACCCACACGCCACAAGTTGGCTAGTTGGGCATCTACTCTAACATCACTGATAGTGACTGCAAGAACTAGTCGGTCATGGTTAGCATACAGTACGGTCCTTTCAACTCAAATATCCCGATCGGATCAACGACCATTGGTAAATCGAGAGTCGCTTGAGATCCAATAACCATGCATACATATTGGAGATCAAATAGTGACATCGCATATGTTACTAGGTAAACCCATTTACCTAAAACACATTTAGTACTCTGGCCAGAGATTTGTCACATTATTATCTCCTCATATAGCATAGGATATCCACACACAAGGGCAGATGGTGAATCCTCGACAACGAAGCATCGACTCCTACATGCATCGGGACCTCACCCAATCCCGCCACCAGATGACCCCAACTGGGTCGGTAAATGGGTCAAACTGAGGCACCTATCATGTAGAGTCTCAATGATGTTTCAAGTAATAAGGACTAGTCTGTACAACCAAGATCTCAGACTTAATCCACTCAAAAAATGATAATCAGTTGGAAAGTCCGAACCAGGGTAGTTCGATAGATCACCAGGTCACTATCCATATGCATGCTCAGAACATCACTATGTTCCCTACCAATGAAATGTTGTACTTCGCATTGCAAATGCTAGTCTCAAGCTCGGCCAGCCCTTATCCTCTTTTGGACGGACCAATCGACTAGGAACAAGTTTAGAATACACAGTGCCTATTATATGTGTTTCATGATAGCCATAAAATCCAATATCACATCTAACATACACTATAGTGCATTTAAGGTCTTTATCCATAAAATCCAATATCACATCTAACATACACTATAGTGCATTTAAGGTCTTTATCCAACAATTGTAATCATAATAATGAAGATAAAGAATGCCATAAAATAATGCGAATTTCATAAATAAAGATCGTTATACATAGAGTCAACAAGAACCCACATGCCACAAGTTGGCTAGTTGGGCACCTACTCTAACAGTGTTGTCCAGTTATAGAGCTACAGTTGATTGTTTCCATGAATTTGTGAGGTTTAGGCCTGAATTTTATGAAAAGTGGGATTTTTACGATGTATATTCATAGTCTAAGATCCCACTAGTGTCAGTCATGGAGATCTTTAGTTTGTTATCGCTGGATAACTCAGGGTTCATGATTTATTCCCTTGATGTAGCCTCTAAGTCGCGATTAGAATTGAGTGATATCCCGATTGTCCAAGAGTTCCCAGATGTTTTTCCGGATGATATTCCTTTTTTTCCTCCGAGAAGATGATTTTAGCATTGAGTTGGTGCCAAGGACTGCCCCGATTTCTAAAAAGCTCCATATCGGTTGGCGCCAGCTGAGCTAAGGGAACTTAATTACCAGTTGTGTGATCTTGCATAGAAGAGTTTCATTAGGCCGAGTATGTCACCTTGGGGAGTTCCGATCCTCTTTGTGAAGAAGAATGATGGATCCATGAGGATGTGTGTTGATTTTTGGCAGCTGAACAAAGCGACAACGAAGAATAAGTACCCACTACCGAGGATTGATGATCGGTTTGATCAGCTACAAGGATCGGTAGTATACTCTAAGATTGATCTGTGATCTGGTTATCATCAGTTGCGGATTATAGACGCTTATGTAGCGAAGACGGCGTTTTGGACTAGATACGGTACGTGAATTATGAGTTCCTTGTGATGCCGTTTGGATTGATGAATGCCCCTGTTGTCTTCATGGATTTGATTAACCGCGTCTTTAGTGAGTATATTGATCACTTCGTGATCGTCTTCATCGACGAAATTCTTGTGTATTCGAGGAACAGAAGAGAGCATAAGGAGCATTTGAGATTGGTGTTGTAGACACTGAGAGACTCATAGCTATATGCAAAGTTCACTAAGTGTGAATTTTGGTTGGACGGGGTGATCTTTTTGGGTCATGTCATTTCTGCACAAGGTATTTCGGTGGATCCTAGTAAGGTTGAAGCAGTTCTTAACTGGGAGAGATCTATGAATGTTTCTGAGATCCGCAGTTTCTTGGGTTTGGCTGGCTACTATAGGCGTTTCATCGAGGGATTTTCTTCAATATCCAGGCCGATGACGCAGTTGACCTAGAAAGATAGGAGATTTATCTGCACAAACGAGTGTGAGTCTAGATTCTTTTGCTCAAGGAGAAGTTGACTACTGCTCCTGTGTTGGCTTTACCTTTGGGTTCTGAAGGTTTTGTAGTATGTTTCGATGCTTCTCTGAGTGGTTTGGGATGTGTGTTGATGCATAACGAGCGAGTGATGCTTATGTGTCTCGACAGTTGAAACTCCACGAGACCAGATACCCCTTTCACTATTTGGAGTTGGCAGCCATTTTTTTTCTTTGAAGATTTGGCGCCACTATATGTATGGTGAGAAATTTATGGTGTACACCGACCACAAGAGCTTGAAGTATATGTTCACTCAGTCAGATTTGAACATGAGGCAGCGTCGTTGGATGGAATTACTCAAGTATTTTGACTGTGAGATTCAGTAACAGCCTGGACGAATGAACTTAGTGGCCGATTCCTTGAGTAGGAAGGCTCAGCCAGCGATGCTAACGTCGTTGAGTATATCGAAGGTCCATGAGGATTTGGGGACTTCTGGATGGCGTTTTTAGTCGATGATGAGTAATTTGTAGTTTCTTCTTTTCAGGTTGTAGGGGACATTAGAGCAGCACAGAGGACTGACCCGTACATCCATGAGTTAAGGGTGAAAGCCAGAAAAAATAGTCAGTCAGATGATTTTAATGTTGCTCCTATGGATGTCTGAGATTTCGTGGTAGATTGGTGGTTCTAAATCTTATAGACCTGAAGGAAACTATTTTGAACGAGGCCCATTGTAGTCGTTATAGTGTGTATCCGAGCGAGAAGAAGATGTACCATGCCTTGAGATCTCACTATTGGTGGGAAGGCATGAAGAATGATATTTCTGAATTTGTATCACGATGTTCGAATTTCCAAAAGGTTAAGGTCGAGAGAATGAGACCTGGCAGATTTCTACAAAGTTTAGAGGTGTATGCCTCAGCAGAATTGGGAACATGTTGCTATGGATTTTGTAACCCATTTACCTCGTTCGAACAGGGGATGTGATGCGATTTGGGTGATGATTGACATACTCTCTAAGTCTGCCCACTTCATTCCCTATGACGTAAGGTGTTCTATGAAAAAGATGGTGAGGCTGTACATTGACCACGTGGTTAGATTTTGGAAGAGTTTGCAAGCAGCAATGGGTTCGAGATTAACTATGAGTACCGCGTATCACCCTCAGAAAGATGGCCAATCCGAGAGGACCATACAGACTTTGGAGGATATGCTGCGAGAAGTTGTGAGGGATTTTAGTGATGGCTGGTAGGATTCCTTATCTTTGGTAGAGTTTTCATATAACAACAGCTACCAAGTGACTATCGGGATGGCACCATTGGAAGCTTTGTACAGTAGAAAGTGCATATCACCGATCTGTTGCGAAGAAGTTGGAGAAAAACAATTATCTACCCCTGAGTTTGTGCAGCATATGAAGGATCAGATTGAGCTGATTCGGAGAAGAATGAAGGCTGCACAAGATCGTCAAACTAGCTATGCTAACAAGAGACGTAGACCTTTGGAGTTTCAAGTTGACGATCGAGTGTTTTTGAGAGTTTCTCCTTTCAAGAGCGTGATGAGATTTGGGCTCAAGGGTAAGTTAGCTCCAACATTCATTGGACCATTTGAGATTTTCAAAAAGATTGGATCCTTGGCGTATCTTTTGCAGTTGCCTTCTGAGTTAGCAGCGATGCATAATGTGTTTCTCTCCTTTCAAGAGCGTGATGAGATTTGGGCTCAAGGGTAAGTTAGCTCCAACATTCATTGGACCATTTGAGATTTTCAAAAAGATTGGATCCTTGGCGTATCTTTTGCAGTTGCCTTCTGAGTTAGCAGCGATGCATAATGTGTTTCATGTATCCATGTTGAGAAAATATGAGCCGGATCCTTCCCATGTACTAAGGACCGATGAAGTTGAGCTAGATCAAACTTTGAGCTATGTTGAATATCCAGTGCAAATTCTAGATAGGAAGGAGAAACAATTGAGAAACAAGATGAAACGAACCTAACTCTAGAATTTTTTTTTAAATTACGGAATAAAAATTCATTAAAATAAATTTCGACCATTAAAACAAAATCTTTCTTCGACGTAACTGTAAAGTCATAGATAAATAAATATCTAAAAAAATAAATCATTCATTCGGGTTTAACATCTAAGTAAATAAGATAAAACTACTGTAACTGAAAATGTCTAATAAAATAAAAGCGTCTAGAGTGGTCACGGGGTAACAGCTGCAGCGGACGATCAGAGGTCCTCACCTCCAGTCGGAATAAAATCAACGACATGATCATCTGCATCATTTAAATCTAGTGAGCCTGTGAGGCTCTCTGCTCACAATTAGTCTAATCTCATCTTATGGGCGATTAATTACTAATTGATGCAATACGTTAATCTAATTGTATGTGTAGGTTGTTTTTTTTTTTAAGAATGCAACGGAAAGCTAAGGAATTCAAAGCATACTGTGAAAGCTGCTAATTTATAAACAGTCTTACGTTTGTACAATAATTTACATGCTAAAAGTTTTCGGCCATAACTCCTGACCTATTGTATTACAAAATTAGATACAACAGAGACTAGCAACACTTGTCCAAAGGAATCTAAAGGCAGGTACTAGTCCTTGCACTCATCGCCCAGCTTCGAGGTAGCTAGCTCTCACTACCCTTGCCCAATCAATTCAGCTCTCTTCTACCTGTTATCATGCACACATACAAAACAAGACAACAGCCGGATAAACTCCGGTGAGAAACAATCTCAGTATAATCAACAGGTATATGCAAAAGAATAAATAAAGGCACATCATCCAGTATCAATTCTATAATGCAATGCAATGGATCTATCTCAATTCTTCGTCTCAGAACTGATTCCATTTCACATCAATGCCATCAAGATTCGTATCCGATCTTGACATGGATATCCATCTATCGAAGTTAACTCCAACTTCGAAAATCAGGTCATCTCAATCCTGGGCATTAGAATCAATTCATATTCTCTTCGTGTTATGCAATATCATGCAAACATAAAAGATCCACTACATGTGATGGACCGACACATATATCTCAAGTTCTAAATCAAGAACAGTAATCACCAAGTATGTGATTTCATCGGGATAACTCAAGAAATCTCATTCTTGAGTAATCTAATCCCTGACTCTCACTGTTAAATTATACCTTCGTTGCTTCTCTGTTCTGAGATACTTCAATTCTCACTTCTAAAATCTCGTCACAAGAATTCCCAAAGATATCCACAGAATTCACTTCCTGATATCTGTAGCCAAAGTTACTAGGATTCGAATTCAATCTTATTTATAGGAGAATATCTCTGTTGTCTGCAGCATTTCCAATGTGTTTAATTCGAATTCCACGTGTCATGCTGAGTATTTATCTATCAAAATAGGATAAACTCCCACCTCTTCGAAAACCAGATTCTTCAACTACTGTTCTTCTCGATAATCAAACGTTATAGAGTAATTCTTGCGACTGATACTAACAATTCTCACGACTGGAAGCAGTAGCTACACTCAGTTGCAGTGATATCCAGTCGCAACATAACCAGATTTCACAACCACAACCAGACATCATAATAACCAATCGTAACAATCAGTTGCTGTATTTCTTCAATATCAAAACGACGTCGTGACCACTAATCCAAATGACGTCGTAACATACCAACGACTGATTCCAGATCTCTACTGAAAGAATCCAACAGCTGGTCACATTGAAATACCGCAACGACTGGTCCCGCTAACTAATTCAAACGGTGTCGTCTAGAGGTTCCTATTTCATAAGTCAAAACGACGTCGCGTTGTTCCCACGACTGGTTAAACCAGCAGATACAACAAACCATCGACTGGTTTCAAATCCCTCGACTGGTCGCTGCTTCACAAGCCAACGACTGGTTCTCAAATCCCAAAAGCTGGACAACCAGACGTTGCATCAAAACGCTGCGTTCCAACTAATTCAAACGACGTCGCATCGCTGATGTCATCAAATCCGGTCGCTAACTCTCTCGCAAAATCAGCTGCAAGCTATAGGAGAGTTGACTGGCGTTGACGTCTGGAAATCGAATTACGTGCATCGACTGGATCTCTTAGCGCTACTACTGGTCTTCGTAAAACGACAACGTATTATACCTGTGTTAGCAACGACTGGTAAGATTCTACCATATTCCTCCAAAACGACCACGTTTCATCATATGGTCGCGATAACTTACGCAAGATTTCACCAAAACGGCAACGTTTCACTTCTAACCATTTAAGAAATCAGATTCCTCCCTATATTCATTAATTCAACTCCGAATCTCAATCAGATTTCACCTGGAAGAATTTCAATTCGAAGTATAACATTTCCAGAAGAAATCCGAGAATCCTCAACCAGACTTCATCAAGATATGGCGTCCATACATTTCGAATTTACTTAATCGCTACATAATAATCTCGTGCTTTACAGAGCCTAAAGCCCAGCATGCTCTATCTGGTAATAACGAGGTACATATAATAAAACCGCGCGCAAGCACATAAATATCGTAAAATAACTTAAAAATGTGCATGCATGAATGATCGTAAATCAGGGCTCATAAATTAGTCGTAATAGTTCATAGTCTCTTATCGTAACATAATGAGGCATGGACATAACATAAAAGTCCTACGAGTCATATCCATGATGTGTGGGTCATATATATTAACGATTTATCAATCATAAAAACCACCGTACACGGCGACGCGGTTCACCCAATACCTCTATGCTGCCACTTCACCATGTCGTGAACACATGGATCCATAAGCTCATTATAACATTAACAGAGGTTCATCGGGCCCGGTATCCTGATTCCGCTCATCATTATTTGCCACAAACCACTTCAATCCCTCAAAATATTTTCTTTTCTTCCATGCCTTTAACATTTCGTAAACCTTCATGATGCGTGTACGTCATAAACATGCAACTTAAAAGGTTTAGCCCGTCAATATATATTTAATTTCCTTTAAACATTAACATAACCATATACGTAAAATACTACTTTTATAATTAAATATATATTTACGGGCTTCTAATTTTCCTTCATCCCTCGATCAATGACTGGTTCAATTGGTTGGCCCACTAATTCTAAGCTCAAAAGCCTAGACCTGGTCTTAGACTGTGACTTAACCCAACACTCGACTTGACCCTTAAACTCAAAATTGAATTTCAAAATTGATAAAAGTACTCGGTCCTTTAACTTAAAATCAGACATTAAAATTTGACAAAATATCAGTCTCACAAACAAAAACTCAAACTTAAAAATTGTATACAATTATTACGCCCATAAATAAAAGAGATTTAGAATTTAAAAGTTTGACTTAAAATATTCCCGCATTACACTTAAATCGGACTTTAGACTTTAAAATAAAAATACCCGATCCAGAAATAAAATAATCCGGACCCGACTTAAAATAATTTGACCCGACCCCGACTGACACGACCCGGTTCGGCTGGACCACCCCAACCGGTCGAACTAAATCGGCCGAAAACACCAAACCCTAGCCGCCGCCGCCTAGCTCACCCGACGCCTTACCCCCTTCGACTGCACTGTTCCGACCACCCTTGGTCGGAACTCCGTCGACAGGACCACCCCCAGGTCCGGCCGTCACTCTAGGCCGAGCCACGGCTCGAACCATGGGCTACATGGTTCGACCAAAGCATGCAAAGGCAGTGACCGTGCGCCACACGTTGGGTGTGGCCATGCCACCCCGGCATTGGCTCGTACAGGCGATCGTGTAACGACCGGACTTTTAACGAAAAATAAATGGTTTTGGGTTCGAATGGAAAGACTCAAAAATTTCGATCTTGTTTAAAAGAACTTTTGATAAAATTTCTGGACTAAAACGCGATTGAACGCGAACCTTATGCGTTTGGCTGAGAAACAGATCTGGACAATAACAATATGCGGAATTAAATACAGATATGTATCATACCTAAGCGAAACAGTAAATACCAACAAAATATAAACCTGGTTCAGATTTTAAATTAAAATAAGGAATTAGAAATCTGTCATAATACAATAACTGTAACTAGAGTTTCGTACAACAAAATCTGAAATCAGAAGAACAACAACAGAAACTGATGTCCACGATAAACACTCCATTCCGATCAGCTCTCCACCATCCAGCTCCTCATTGATCATTACCTGCACTCAAGAAAACTAGTGAGCCTAGGGGCTCAGCAGGTAATCTGGACTATCGAAATCATGCAATACAAGGAAACGATATCTGATACTTTATCTGTAATCTGAATCTGAATAGCTTAAAGATAAATAAGCTAAATACTATGAACTTTCAAATCTGATATGATATGAAAGCATAAACATACACATGTTCTGAAATAATTTTCTTTAAATCTTTATGATTAAAATCACACTTAGCTCTTTTATTTCTTTTTCTGGGAATTATGGCTAGAAACCTGTACATAAGGTCATATCGTTTGATCAAACTCTGTATCTGAATCAAAGAGCTGGGTACAAAACCCATCTATCTCATATAAAGGCTATACAGTTCGTCAACCATATCTTAGTCCTTTCCGTGTTTGAAAGAGGCACACTGGTTTGTCAGCCAGTGTCCTCACCCTTCCCATGTGACCGGCTGTTATCTAAGCCATAATCTATGGAAAACATTTCTGTAAAACATTTCTTTCTTTCTGATCTTTCTTTTCTTTCGTAAATTTGTTTTGCGTTCTGTCAATTACGGTTTACTGGTTTTACATTCTCTGATGATGTTCTGGAACACTTTGAGAATTCTCTGTGATTCTTGTGAAGATGAAAACTGAATTAAAGTACTCGAATTTTTTCGAACGAATCAAATTAATATTTCGAATTGAAGCTAAAAAGAATAAGGAATTTAAATCTGGAATTTCTGTATCTGTCGAAGCAGATTTGAACAATTAAAATACAAAATATGTTAGAGTGCAATGATTGCCCTTGCTAGGTAGAGCGATCGAACCGTGGTGCTTGTGTTGCTATGCGGTTTAAAAGATTGGAGTTGCACCGTTACCACCAGCTATAGCTTTTGGTAAAGCGACAAGCGCTCGGTCCTATAATTGATATCAGAGCCAAGGTCACGGGTTCGATTCCCATTGATTGCAAGGAGTGCAATTATTGGGAGGGGGATTGTTAGAGTGCAATAATTGTCCCTGCTAGGTAGAGCGATCGAACCGTGGTGCTTGTGTTGCTATACGATTTAAAAGATTGGAGTTGCACCGTTACCACCAGCTATAGCTTTTGGTAAAGCGGCAAGCGCTCGGTCCTACAAAATCTGAATCGTACGTAAGCGTCTCAATGAAGAAGAAAGGAATCGGATTTGCAACTCAGATTTGGAAAAGTCAACACAATTAAACGGAGTCGTTCAGATGTCAATGGTCAACCGTAGTCAACTCAGATGTGAAATAATCAACATAGCAGTGTTGACCAATGTCAGGCCTCATGCTCACATCAGAGATAAACCACGCAAAAACAAGCGGAAGCAACTAAAAAGTGGTTAAATTTTTTTCTTTTGGCCTGACTGTAATGTAACATAATTTAAAATACGGCAATACTCAAAATATATCCCAGTTACACAACAAGCAAAGGCTACAAGCCACAATAAACCAGTATAGCATAAAACATGCACCAAGTACCTGACAACAACCACAACTGAATACAACAGAGCACAGGGCATCCCCTGACTACCAGTACTGATACATATATATAGATATATATATACTATACTAACTGGGACACTCTATCCACCACCTGGGGCACCTCCAGCCGGGCCAACTCCACGGACCAGCTGAGTAACCTGGAACCCTGAACAAAAAACAGGCAAACAAAACAAACCAAGCCCCAGAGGGACATTGGGGTCAAACCCCAGTACGGAGAGAAACTCAAACAGCTAAAGAAAACAGCATAAGATAAAATGCAGATACTATGCATGAGACACAGAACAACAGCTGAATGCTTCACCGAAGAAGGGAGCCAAGGAACTCAAGCACAGCTCAACAAAATTTGCAAAGATAGTGGCCACAACTGATTACCAGATGCATCAAACAACTCGACCTGCCGTTGCCCAACCCATGAATTGTGGTAGTTAACCACTCGGCGCATGGTGGCTGCCAACCCATGAACTGTGGTAGTTAACCACTCGGCGCATGGTGGCTAACAAATACCAGCAGGAAGATGAGAGTGCGGTATTCCCGCTCGCCCTTGCGTCCTGGTAAGAACGGAACAGCAACAACAAAGCACAATGCAATAGATATCTGAATGAGCGTGAATTAATGCATGTATGCAAACAGCCGAACAGCACATACATCAGAGCAAGCATAGCAAGCAATCCACATAATATCCCACGCCAATTCAAAGCTATAACCAGCTCAAATCCGTACCTAGATATTTTGTGCAACAATTACCACAAACGGGGTCCCATTAAATCTGATACACAACCTGAACGAAGCAACAAGTATAATTCTCAAGGGACGCTAAACACAGAATCACACGGCTGGGAGCTGCAACTCAAACCAGCAATCATCCTACATATCTAACTCAACAGGAAGCTTAAATAAACGCTCGAGGTAAGATCTTAACAACAATTCGAAGTTCTACCTGAACACACGAACACACTGCCGAAGATAGCAACTTCGCGATCCTACTTCTAGCCTACCACAGCTTCCAAAAGTGGTATCAATCAAAAGAGAAACTCTCAAGGAGTGCAGCGCCACCAGTCTTGCTCAAAACAGAGATGGGAAACGACGGGAATCGATGGCGGAAAGCTACGTTGAACAGTGCTTAGGGTTCGAGACAAAGATTGGGAATCGGGGGAAATATTTGCTAAGTATCGGGGAACCAATAATAGAGAACAGCAACCAAGTACTCTATTAAATACACTTATCAACAGTTGACAGAAGTAGGAACAGATTCCACCGACAAAATCAGTTGTCACAACTAATATTCCCAACCAGCAGCTGAAATCTCGCATCAGCTTTTGCCTATCGCTAAACAGCGAACAACTAAACAAAACTACGTCGCCCGCTAGTCACTGCTGATCGCTAACCAACAGCTGATAGAACCAACCACTGATCTTTCAAACAACGCTAAGGCTAAACGGCGTCGCACCAACTTAACCAAATATTTGCTAAGTATCGGGGAACCAATAATAGAGAACAGCAACCAAGTACTCTATTAAATACACTTATCAACAGTTGACAGAAGTAGGAACAGATTCCACCGACAAAATCAGTTGTCACAACTAATATTCCCAACCAGCAGCTGAAATCTCGCATCAGCTTTTGCCTATCGCTAAACAGCGAACAACTAAACAAAACTACGTCGCCCGCTAGTCACTGCTGATCGCTAACCAACAGCTGATAGAACCAACCACTGATCTTTCAAACAACGCTAAGGCTAAACGGCGTCGCACCAACTTAACCAAACGACGTCGTAGAGGGACACGTCACCTCGCTACCAACAGCTGATCAACAAACCAGCAGCTGAATAAAACAATGCAATAGCTGATCTCTCGCAACAGCTGAAATATGCGCTAACTCACCAATTGCTGAATCTCTTAGCGCTAATCCAAAACGCTCTCGTCTCGACTAATCCAAATGACGTAGTTTCGCTACCCGCTACGAAACACGCTAACGCAACCAACATCTGATTCCTATCGAAGCGCTACTGTACCCGACATCTGAATACGATCGCTACCAACTGACCCAACAGCTGAACCAGACATCTCCACGCGACATCTGACAACTAACACAGCTGATACACAACATCTGAAGACCAACATCTGGACGCGATCACTCACGGCTGATCCAACACCCGATATACAAAATAGACGTCTTCCACGCAACGTCTGATATCTTTCCAACCGTTGATTCTAACACTTAACGACATCTGATGGCTACACCAAGCACATCGACCAACAGCTGGTTCAATCCCGATTCATCCATGACGAATATGATCAATGAAATACTCTGGTCTCACATCTCTCCCCCACTAAAACACGATTTCATCCTCGAAATCAACAAGTCCAGAAAACAAACAGCAGAACTCATGCCACTGCCAAGAGTTCAAGATAACTGGGCAAACAACTACTGGAATTTGATGCAACACTCACGCAAACTGATGCGGCCATTCACGTTGCATCTTCTCTTCCAGTTCCCAAGTAGCTTCCTCTCTAGCACGTTTGCTCCACTGAACCATCACTAAGGGAATGGTCTTGTTCCTCAACTGTTTCTCTTTACGGTCCAAAATCTGCAAGGGATACTCAACGTAACTCAACGTCTGATCAAGGTCTACCTCGTCTGTTCGCAACACATGAGACGGATCTGGCTCATACTTCCTCAACATGGAAACATGAAAGAAATCATGTAGAGAAGATAATTCTGGTGGAAACAACAGCCGATACGCCAAAGGGCCAATTCTCTCAACGATTTCATATGGTCCAACATAACGAGGGGCTAGATTTCCCTTGTGTCCAAAGCGCATGACACTTCTGAAAGGAGAAACTTTAAGGAACACCTGATCACCAACCTGGAACTCTAGAGGTCGACGCCTCTTATTTGCATAACTGGCTTGGCGATCCTGGGCAGCTTTCATCCGCTGTCGAATCAGATCGACATGATCCTTCATCTGCTGCACAAGATCTGGGGAAGACAGCTGATTCTCCCCCACTTCTTCACAACATACCGGCGATCTGCACTTTCTGCCATACAAAGCTTCGAACGACGCCATACCAATAGTCACCTGGTAGCTTTTATTGTAAGAAAACTCAACCAAAGACAACGCGTCTTGCCAGCTACCACCAAAATCCATCACAACAGCTCTTAACATATCCTCCAACGTCTGGATAGTTCTCTCAGATTGACCATCTGTCTGGGGATGATATGTTGTACTCATAGCCAATCTGGTACCTAAAGCTGCTTGCAAACTCTTCCAAAACCTGGAAGTAAACCTTGGATCTCGGTCTGAAACAATCTAAACAGGCACACCGTGCAGTCTGACCACAAAATCTACGTACAGCTTCGCAATTTTCTTCAAAGAAAATGTCATCCCATAGGGAATAAAATGCGCAAACTTCGACAATCTGTCGATTATCACCCAAATCACATCACAACCTCTGCTAGAACGAGGAAAATGCGTCACAAAATCCATCGCTATGTGCTCCCAATTCCATTGGGGCACTTCCAAACTCTGCAACAGACCACCAGGTCTCATCCTCTCAGCCTTAACCATCTGACAGTTCAAGCAACGAGCGACAAAACCAACAACGTCCCTCTTCAAACCAGCCCACCAGAAGTGCGGCTTCAACGCATGGTACATCTTCTGTGCACCAGGATGAACACTGTGTCTACTGCAATGCGCTTCTTTAAGGATCTCCTCCAGAAGATCTATAAGATTGGGCACAACCAACTGACCACGGAAACACAAACAACCATCAGACGAAACGGAATAGTCCTCAAGCTGTTCAGCCCTGACCTTCAACTTCATCTCGTGGATGGAAGGATCTGTTCTTTGAGCCGCTCTAATGCTCGAAATAATCTGTGGCTCAACTTGGATAGAAGAAACCACAACATAATCCTCAGCCGGGTAAAATCTCCAACCAGTAGTGCTAAGATGCTCACAATCCTCAGAAATATACAGCGACGCAAGCATCTTTTCCGGAGCCTTCCTGCTCAACGCATCAGCCACTACGTTCGCTCTCCCAGGCTGGTATTTGATCTCACAATCAAAATCCTTCAGCAGCTCCATACACCTACGCTGTCTCATATTCAATTCAGGCTGCGAAAACAAATACTGCAAACTCTTGTGGTCCAAGTACACCACAAACTGCTCACCATACAGATAGTGGCGCCAAATCTTCAACGCAAAGACCACATCTTCTAGCTCTAAGTCATGAACTGGATATCGAGTCTCGTGCGGTTTTAGCTGCCGCGAGGCATACGCAATGACTCGACCATGCTGCATCAACACACAGCCCAATCCATTGAGCGAAGCATCAGAACACACGACGTAACCACCTGATCCAAACGGCAAAGCCAACACAGGCGCAGTAGTCAACTTCTCCTTGAGCAATTGAAAAGCATTCTCGCATTTCTCAATCCAAACGAACCGCTTGTCTTTTTGAGTCAGCTGAGTCATCGGCCTAGCTATACTAGAGAAACGCTCTATTAAACGACGGTAATAGCCAGCCAGACCCAAGAAACTACGAACCTCAGACACATTCCTAGGTCGCTCCCAGTTCAAAACAGCATCTACCTTACTGGGATCCACAGAAATGCCATCCGCTGAAATCACATGACCCAAAAACACGACGCGATCCAGCCAGAACTCGCATTTAGAGAATTTGGCATACAGCTGCGAGTCTCTCAACGTCTGAAGGACAACTCTCAGATGCTCCTTGTGCTCCAAAGGATTCTTCGAATACACCAAGATGTCGTCGATGAACACTATCACAAACTGATCTATAAACTTGCGGAAGACTCGGTCATCAAATCCATGAAGACTGCAGGAGCATTGGTCAATCCGAAAGGCATCACCAGAAACTCAAAATGCCCGTACCTAGTACGAAAAGCAGTCTTCGCGACATCTTGATCTCTAACTCTCAGCTGATGGTACCCTGAACGTAGATCGATCTTCGAATATATAGCAGAACCCTGCAACTGGTCAAACAAGTCATCGATCCTCAGCAACGGGTACTTATTCTTAACAGTAACTTTGTTCAGCTGACGGAAGTCAATGCACATTCTCATTGTGCCATCCTTCTTCTTGACAAACAAGATAGGCGCTCCCCAAGGTGACATGCTAGGTCTGATAAAACCTTTCTCCAACAAATCATCCAGTTGCACCTTGAGCTCTCTCAACTCAGCAGGCGCTAAACGATATGGTGCACGTGAAATTGGAGCTGTGCCAGGAACCAACTCAATACTAAAGTCAATCTCCCTCTTCGAAGGAAAACCAGGAATCTCCTCCGGAAACACATCAAGAAAATGGCGCACCACTGGAACGTCGCTGAGCTGCAAATGCGAAGAAGAAGATGCATCCAACGCGTAAATCATAAAACCCGCGTTCTCCGCCGACAACAAGCTGAACATCTCCATCGCTGAGATCAACGAAATCTTCGATTGGGAATCAGCTCCGTAGAAATTCCATTTCTCACCAGACTGAGGCCTAAAACACACGATCCCATGGAAACAATCCACGGAGGCCTTATAGCTGGACAACACGTCCATTACCACTATGCAGTCGAAATACCACAACATCAAACGAATCAAATTCACTACTAGCACATGCTCACCAAAACTCAGAACGCCATTCAACAAAACCTCTTGGGAGTACAAGCTCGCACTGCCAGGAGTAGAAACAGACACAACATCGCACAAAGAAGTGGTATGCAAACCATGCTCGACCACAAATGCATCAGAAATAAACGAATTCAATGCGCCAGTGTCGAACAACACTCGTGCAGGAAAATCAAAGACAAGGCATGTACCTGAAATCACCCTGGTCGGCATCTCCTCTGCTTGCTCCCTAGTAATGGCGTTCGCTTGAGCATGTTGGGGTCCAGAGAAATGCTGCTGAGACGACTGTCCGAAACGCGATGGACCAGGCAAATGGAACGGCCTAAACTGCGTCTCTCCAACCCTAGGCTGCGGAAACTGAGCGGAACGACCCCTAGACGATCCTCCTCGACCCTGAGGTGGGGCTGCGGCATGCTGCGATCCAGCCGACGGACACACCCTCGCGAAATGCCCATACTGACCACAGATATTACAAGAGCCCTGCACACCAACGCACTGAGTCGACGAATGTTTGCCTCCACAGAAACCACAGAACTCTGCCCTAGAACCACTGCTACTAGAGCTACCAGACCAAGAAGAACCAGAACCAGACTTCTTCTTAAACTGATGGCCACGAGGTCGGAACCTATGGCGGCCAGACTGCTGAGCCAACTGCTGCTGCTGCTGGGGTTTATGAGCTGACTGAGAAGACTGCGCTCCCTGAACATCGGGACGACCACACTGAGCACCCTGAGGCCTAACACGCGACCTCCGGCTCCGCAGACTTTCCTCAATGTCGATTGCATTATCCACTGCTTCAGCGTAAGTCTTCGGTTTGCTCTTCAGCACCATCGAATACAGCTCTTCGTTCAAACCCTCAATAAACTGTCCTCTTGGCCCTCTCCCGGCCAGCAACATGCGGGACATACGCCAAAAGAGAAGAAAACAACCGAGCATACTCACGCACCGACATCGTACCTTGCTCCAAATGATCGAACTCTCACTCACGAGCATTCACGTACGACTCCGGGACGTACTCCTGTCGAAAGTCAACGCAGAATATCCCAAGTAATCTCCACACCGATCTCCTATAGCATCCTCGAAGCGCCACGCCACCAACGCTTCGCACTCTTCCTCGGGACGTACTACTGCCAAAAGGCGACACAGAAACTATCCCAAGTAATCTCCACACCGGTCTCCTCTAGCGTCCTTGAAGCGCCACGCCACCAACGCTCCGCACTCTTCCTCAACTGAAAGGTCGCCAAACTCAACCAAAGCACATCATCATACTGAACACGATCGAACAAACCAGTGATGTACCGTAGCCAGGAATCCGCATCCTATCTAGACTCGTCACCGTTGAAAATATGGGGACTCATCCTTTGGAACCTAGCCATCACAATCTCCATGCTCTCCACTCGGGTTGCCAAGTCATCAACCTCATCCTCCTCACGCCTACCACGACCCCGAGAAGGAATACTACGTTGATCCTCATTTTGTCCTTCGGATTCCTGAAACTGCCCCTACTTTTACCTCGACGTCTAGGCGGCACCTACGAATACACTCAAGGATAAAGTAGCACAGAACAAGTACAGCAAGAAATCACATAACACAAATAATATGCATCACATAATCACATAGTCAAGCACAAGCAACACACACACTATGCCTAGACTCAAGTGTGATCAAAGAAATCGAGCTTATCCCAGCTTAAGCTCTGATACCAAAAATGTCAGGCCTCGTGCACAACTCAGAGTTAAACCACGCAAAGCAAAGCGGAAGCAACTAAAAAGTGGTTAAAATTTTTGCTTTTGGCCTGACAGAAAGATGACATAATTTAAAATACGACAATACTCAAAATACATCCCAATTTACACAAAATAGCAAAGGCTACAAGCCAAAGATAAAACAGTACAGTATAAACATGAATCCAATACCTGACAACAACCGAACGAAATACAACAGAGCACAGGGCATCCCCTGGCTAAGTACGGATATATATATATATATATATATATACTAACTGGGACACTCTATCCACCATTGGGGCACCTCCCGCCGGGCCAACTCCACGACCAGCTGAGTAACCTGGGAACCCTGAACAACAAACAGGAAAACAAAACAAACCAAGCCCCAGAGGGACATTGGGGTCAAACCCCACTACGGAGAGTAAATGAAACAGCTAAAGAAAACAGCATAAGATAAAATGCAGATGCTATGCATGAGACACAAAACAACAGTTGAAGGCTTCACCGAAGAAGGGAGCCAAGGAACTCAAGCAAAGCTCAACAGAATCTGCAAAGATAGTGGCCACAACTGATTACCAGATGCATCAAACAACTCGACCTGCCGTTGCCCAACCCATGAATTGTGGTAGTTAACCACTCGGCGCATGGTGGCTGCCAACCCATGAACTGTGGTAGTTAACCACTCGGCGCATGGTGGCTAACAAATCCCAGCATGGAGATGAGAGTGCGGTATTCCCGCTCGCCCTTGCATCCTGGTAAGAACAGAACAGCAACAACAAAGCACAATGAAATAGAGATCTGAATGAGCGAGAATTAATGCATGTATACAAACAGCCGAACAACACATACATCACAGCAAGCATAACAAGCAATCAACATAATATCCCGTGCCAATTCAAAGCTATAACCAGCTCAAATCCGTACCTCGATATTTTGTGCAACAGTTACCACAAACGGGGTCCCGAGAAATCTGATACACAACCTGAACGAAGCAACAAGTATAATTCTCAAGGACGCTAAACACAGAATCACACGATTGGGAGCTACAACTCAAACTAGCAATCATCCTACATATCTAACTCAACAGGAAGCTTAAATAAACGTTCGAGGTAAGATCTTAACAACAATTTGAAGTTCTACCTGCACACATGAACACACTGCCGAAGATAGCAACTTCGCGATCCTACTTCCAGCCTACCACAGCTTCCAAAAGTGGTATCAATCGAAAGAGCAACTCTCAAGGAGTGCAGTGCCACCGGTCTTTCTCAAAACAAAGACGGGAATCGACGGCGGAAAGTTACGGTGAACAGTGCTTAGGGTTCGAGACAAAGATTGGGAATCGGGGGAAATATTTGCTAAGTATCAGGGAACTAATAATAGAGAACAGCAACCAAGTCCTCTATTAAATACACTTCTCAACAGCTGACAGAAGTAGGAACAGATTCCACCTACAAAATCAGTTGTCACAACTAATATTCCCAACCAGCAGCTGAAATCTCGAATCAGCTTTTGCCTATCGCTAAACAGCGAACAACTAAACAAAATGACGTCGCCCGCTAGTCACTGCTGATCGCTAACCAACAGCAGATCGAATCAATAGCTGATATTTCAAACAACGCTAAGGCTAAAAGGCGTCGCACCAACTTAACCAAACAACGTCACAGAGGGACACGTCACCTCGCTACCACAGCTGATCAAAAAACCAGCAGCTGAATAAAACAACGCAACAGCTGATCTCTCGCAACAGCTGAAATACACGCTAACTCACCAACTGCTGAATCTCTTAGCGCTAATCCAAAACGCTGTCGTCTCGACTAATCCAAACGATGTAGTTTCGCTACCCGCTACAAAACACGCTAACACACATCTGATTCCTATCGAAGCGCTACTGTACCCGACATCTGAATACGATCGATACCAACTGACCCAACAGCTGAACCAGACATCTCCACGCGACATCTGACAACTAACACAGCTGATACAAAACATCTGAAAGACCAACATCTGGACGCGATCACTCACGGCTGATCCAACACCCGATATACAAAACAGACGTCTTCCATGCAACGTCTGATATATTTCCAACCGCTGATTCTAACACTTAACGACATCTGATGGCTACAACAAGCACATCAACCAACATCTGGTTCAATTCCGATTCATCCAAGACGCATCTGATCAACGAAATACTCGGGTCTCACAAACAAATTCAGATTTGGAACAAAAATTCAGATCTGAACTTAAAGTGATTTAGAAGCTGAACGCTGGCTCAAAATCAACTTAATGTTAAATCAGGTTTGGTTAAAACAATCAGATTTCAGACTTAACCATTTAGAACGAACATGAACAACGAAGGTTTCCTTTGTCTGAAGAAATCAAACGATCTCAAGAAATTTCTGGAAAACAATCGAATAAGCTACTTCTAAGCTACTTCGAAGAAATTCTTAGAAACTCAAGAAACAACTGTACGAACATCATCAAATATTTTTCTAACATCATTCTGAATCAATATCACAGTAAACACATACTTTCTTCGTAAAAATAGAGCATGACTTTTATGTTGTTTGAAGAACCGTCGTAGCAAATTCTTAAACCTTTAAAACACATAAAAACATGCAAACAGAACAGAATATATGCTTTCATGAGTGTAGCAAGAAAAAAAGTTTACTTGCCTATATTCTGCGACACAATTACAGAAGAAATCTGGCCTGAATCACGTACAATCCGATCGCTTCCTGTAAAAAGCTTTGAAACTTTTGCTCGATTTCTAACAGAGAGCACCGCTTTGTTTGAAATGTTTTGTTTTGTAAATAATGATCCATGAAGTGGCTAACATCCTATATATATGATTTCAAATGCCTAAGGAAGAAACACGTTTTATCAATATGCTAAAATCTTTAAAAAGTGCTACTCAATTTTAAACAACGAAATATAAAATGTAAACCGAACCATTTAATTGAAAAGAAGTATTAAATCGGCTTGTATGGATCGGCCGGACAGCTCCTGCATTTGCGTCTCAAATCTGAAAACCAAATTCAACTAAGATGAGAGCTGATTATCGCATACTCAAATCTGGAAACTCAACCCGAATGATATTTGAATAAAATAGCATTTCAATTTAATCTCTCAAGTCTATAAACTTTCTAATTGCGGCCTTAAAAGTATCTGGGCGTTACAATTCTACCCTCCTTATGAAAATTTCGTCCCCGAAATTTACTTACTTAAACAGATCTGGGTAGCTTCTTTGCATATCAGATTCGACTTCCCACGTTGCTTCTCTTTCTGAGCGGTTCTCCCACTGAATCTTTATCATAGGGATAGTCCTATTTCTTAACTTACGATTTTCTCTTAAAAGAATCTTCTCTGGAACTTCTTCATAAGTCAGATCTGGCGCTAGTTGGATCGGCTCATGTCTAAGCACATGCAAAGGAGTCGCAATATATTTCCTCAAAGCTGATATGTGAAACACATTATGCACAGCTGACATCTGTGGAGGTAACGCTAGACGATAAGCTAAAGTCCCCATTTTCTCCAGAATCTGAAATGGTCCAATAAATCTAGGACTCAGCTTTCCTTTTCGTCCAAATCTCATTACACCCTTCATAGGTGCTACCTTCAAAAATACATTATCTACTACTTCGAAATTCAGATCCCGACGATGGCTATCTGCATAGCTCTTTTGTCTACTCTGTGTCGTATTCATTCGATCACGTAGTCTTTTGATGGTTTCAACAGTCTGTTCTATAATATCAGGTCCTATCTCTGTTCTTTCACCTACATCATCCTAATGTATCGATGATCTACATTTTTTACCATACAGTGCTTCGTATGGAGCCATTTCTATTGAAGCCTGATAACTGTTATTATATGTGAACTCAACTAAGGGCAATTTAGAATCCCAGTTGTCTGCAAAGTTGAGAACACATGCACGAAGCAAATCCTCCAGTGTTTGAATCACTCTTTCTGATTGTCCATCTGTTTTTGTGGATGGAAAGTTGTACTGAAGGTTAACTTAGTTCCCAAAGCTTTATGTAGGCTTTTCCAGAACATCGAAGTAAATCTGGGGATCTCGATCTGATACTATAGAACTTGGAATTCCATGGAGTCTTACTATTTCCTTAACATACAATAGAATACCTATTCAGATCATACGTCGTCTTAACTTGCAAAAAGTGTGCTGACTTGGTTAATCTATCAATGATAACCCGAATAGAATTAAATCCATGGAGTGCTCTTGGTAATCCCACTACGAAATCCATCCCTATGTTACCCATTTCCACACAGGTATAGGGAGATGCTTTAACATCCCAGCTGGTCTCTGATGCTCTGCTTTAACTTGCTGGCATGTTAAACATTCAGAAAAGAAAATGGAGATATCTTGTTTCATACCTGGCCACCAAAATAGATGTTGCAAATCTTTATACATCTTTGTTCCTCCTGGGTGAATCGAATACGGAGTGGTATGGGCTTAATTCATAATCTCTTTGCGCAAATCATATGTGCGCGGTACCCATAACCTATTCTGGTATTTCACAATTCCCTCTTCTGTCGTATAAATATTTCCTCTTCTGTCTTCATCTTGTTTCCTCCACTTCTGTAATTGATCATCCCTTGCTTGACCATCTATAATCCGATCTTGCAATGTAGACTGGATTGTAAGAATAGATAACATAGCAGCATTCTCTTTCGTAACTATTCCCAGTTCAAGTCTGTTGAGTCTCTCGCCAATGGAATCTGAACTGAGATCTGAGCTAAACTCACATTTCTTCTGCTTAATGCATCAGCTACTACGTTAGCTTTACCTGGGTGGTAATTAATCACACAATCATAATATTTAACCAGTTCGAGCCATCTTATTTGTCTAATGTTAATCTCTTTCTGGGTAAAGAAATACTTAAGGCTCTTATGGTCTGTAAAGATTTCGCATTTTTCTCCAAAAAGATAGTGTCTCCAAATCTTTAATGTGAAAACCACTGCTGCTAATTCTAGTTCATGCGTAGGATAATTCTTCTCGTGAATCTTCAGCTGTCTGGAAGCATAAGAAATTACCTTCTTGTCTTGCATCAAAACAGCACCTAATACTATCTTCGATGCATCTGTATAAATCGTGAAGTTCCCTTTTCCTGATGGCAACATCAAAGCAGGGGCTTCTATCAATGCTTGTTTTAATTTCCTAAAACTGGTCTGACATTCTGGGGACCAATCGTACTTAGCATTATTCTTGATCAATGACGTTAAAGGGACAACTATCTTAGAAAATCCATCTATAAATCTTTGGTAATATCCTGCAAGACCTAAGAAACTACGAACCTCTGTTGTGCTCTTAGGTACAGACCATTCTCGAACAGCTTCTACTTTGGAGGGATCTACTTCTATCCCATTCTTGAAAATAATATGACCAAAAAATACAACATTTTCGATCCAAAATTCGCATTTACTAAACTTAGCAAACAATTGCTTAGTTCTCAAAATCTGCAAAATTACTCTAAGATGGTCTACTTGCTCAAATCTGTTCTTAGAGTAAATGAGAATATCATCTATAAACCCGATTACAAATCTGTCTAGAAAAGGTTGAAATATCCTATTCATTAAATCCATAAACATAGATGGCGCATTAGTTAACCCAAATGGCATAACTAAAAATTCATAATGGTCATAGCGTGTTCTAAAGGCTGTATTCTATACGTCTGCATCTTTAACTCGAAGCTGGTGATATCCAGATCTGAGGTCGATCTTCGGAAATACAGCAGCTCCTCGTAGTTGATTGAATAAGTCATCTATCCTAGGGAGAGAATACTTATTTCTAACTGTTAACTTATTCAATTCTCTATAATCTATACACAGACTGATGGATCAGTGTGTTTTGAATTACACAAAACCTGTTATTGTGATTTTAATATCTCTACGAAGTGTGCAGATGTTTACAAGGAAAGAAATCCGATGTTAACAAAAGATGAAGAGAACTGTTGAAAGGAGAAATCGTGAACGCGAAAGAAGAGAAGTTATGATCACGGAATAGAAGTAAACAGTACGAATCTGATGAAGTTGACAAGAAGAAATCTACTGTTGAGGTTGCTGTCCAAGAAGTCTGACGAGAAGAGAAGAACGAATATGATAGAGAAGTTTGATTAAGAGAATCTTAGAAGGAGTCTATCATCAGATATGCTTACGTGGTCAGACTTGCTTACGTGGAATCCAGTGTGGTTAGAGTTGCTTACGTGGAATCCAGCGTGGTCAGATATGCTTACGTGTAAAGTTCTAATGAGAAAAGAAGGCGACGTAAAGTGAAATGAAGAGTATGTTGATAATAGGAGAAAATTAGAAGAATTCTGATGAAGGACCTGATAAAGTGAAGAATCTGATAACAGGTGAAGTCTGGAACGCTAGATGTTGAAGACTGGAGAAGTCCGATTCGAATTGAACAGGAGAAATCTGGAAGATGCAATATATAGAATCGTTAGAGGAAGAACGACGTCGCTCTGTAAGAGATCTAATGAAGAGGTAGAGGCGACGTCATTTGGTGAACAGGAGAAGTCTGATTCAGCAGTTGAGAAGAAGCAAAATCAGCAGTTAAGAAGAAGCGCAATCAACTGTTGCGCCAAGAGATGATATCAGATGTCAACATCGGTCAAAGGTTGTGTGAAGATAGAGCGACTTATGTCAGGCCCCGTGCTAATTACTCACAATTAAAACTAAATAAACACATAAACACGGAAGCATAAAATCAGGGCTTAAAAATTTTTCGAAATCATTTGGGCCCGAACGTGAAAACATACATTCAAAATATCTATAATCAAAATATAAGTTAATTCAAACTTATACAATCAGGTAACAACAACAATTCAAATCAAATACAGATCCCCAATACACAAAAAGCGGGGCATCCCCCGGTTCAGTACATATCATAAATATAACTGGAACTCATGGGAAAGGGGATCGACCAGCTGAACCTCCACTCTGTCCAGCCTGGCTACCTGAAGATCCTATAAATGGGTAACGTAGACCCAAGACACAAAAGCAGGAAAACAAATACGAGGTCAAGCATCAGTACGAAGAGCTATCAAAACAGCTAAACATGCAACATGCTATAAATCAATGTCATGAATGCATGAGGGCTATCAAAGAATCGGATAGCTAGACCAGTCCATCAACTGGAAACTCAAATCAAGCCTCTATACCACGCACAGCCAATCAGCCGATGGAAATCATCGGTCCGTGATCATCGGGGCCCGTCAGCCCATCACATCTCGGTGGTAGACACTCGAATCCGGTAGTCACCACTCCGATGATAGAGTTGGACTTTTCAGGCACGACCCATCAGTCGGCCAGTCACAACGTGGCACCCAATCAGGTCATCAAATCAATCTGTCAAAGGCTCAATATGTACGCATGTATGCCAATCGATATCAATGCTCAATGCATATAATTCCCAATACGTAAACCAGAACATATATCAATCAATTCAACATGTCAGTTTCACGTAATACACAGCAGCAAGTCTCACAACATCAATCATAGCATGTTCACGCCTAAAGCTGATAAGGGCTGCTCAATTCGTACCTCAATTCCACAATTTCTACCTCACAGATTACTCAAAGCACGGCAGAACTCACGGCCGATGCAACCAGCTTTCACCTGGTTCAAAAATTCACGTCAGCAGGCTTCCTGGAACTGAAATCTGTGCAAGGTAGCTAATATCTTAGCTCAAATCTAAACATCAACCCTTAAACACCTACGGCCAGATCTGATCTCAAATTTTAAACATCTACGCAGGTACTAACAACAAGTGTAAGGTTCAAAACAACAAGGAATGCTCACCCAAAAGCTTAAACCCGCAGGAGAAACGCACGGCACAGATTTCTCCAAAAGCTTCGAACACCAACAGCTTCACGCCTCTACTCCAGCGTTAATTCAGGGTTCGAAATGGGTAGCAATCGAAAGAGCTAAGCTAGGGGAGTTCAACGCCACCACGATTATAAAAAACAGAGGCTGGAAGCGACGGGAATCGGCGGTGGAAAGCTATGGTGAACAGTAGCAAGTCGAGGGTTTCAACAGAGAAGATAAGAAATGACGGGTTGAGAAATATTCTAAGTGTAGTTCGACACTTCTATTTATTCCTCAATTCAATGGCTACTGAATAAGTCGAAAACCGACAAAAACAGATAGCGCCAAACAGATTTCTTAACCAACGCCTTAAATCCATCAGATTCCTGCGTTAACTCAAAACGCTCGCGCTAAAGTCAAAACGACAGCGTTTCGATGACATCTGGTCTCTCCAACGGTAACACAAACCAGATCTCTCGCGCTCACGCAATACAAAACACGCTAAACGCTGAGGATACCAAAACGACGACACAGAAACTAAATGGAACGACGCCGCTTCGCTCAAAACAGATCTCAGCGCTCAACACAACAGATCTCAGCGCTAACACTAAAACAGATCTCTACGCCTTAGCAACGCAGAATGCTAAAACGACGACGTAGCCACTAATCCAAACGACGTCGCACAGCAAAACAGATCTCTCCTCCAAAAGACAACGCTAGCGCTCAAAACAGATCTCTCGACTAAACGCGCTACACCAGACGTCAACTCTGCATGTTGACCAACACGTGAAATCTGCTTACATCAGCAGATCTCTTCACGCGAATTATCACCCGCGCTCGATACAACAAAACCAGCTCTCTCAATTCAGTGATCACCTGCTACAGTGCCGTTGACCAGCGTTGACATCTGAAATCGCGAAGGAACAACGCATTCACTTCCGCTCCATTCTCGACCACCC
The DNA here is from genome assembly GCA_001598015.1 of Dorcoceras hygrometricum. Lineage (NCBI taxonomy): Eukaryota > Viridiplantae > Streptophyta > Magnoliopsida > Lamiales > Gesneriaceae > Dorcoceras > Dorcoceras hygrometricum. Next base: position 3,307 of record KQ988474.1, on the reverse strand, counting down.
AGACCTCACCAAAACGATGGCGTATCACCTAAATCTCGCGGCAATTCACGCGATGCCAAGGAAAACAGATTTCTGTCGTAACTTAACCAAATCAACTCCAAATCGATACCAGATTTCACCCGAACTAAAATCTGGAATACTCTACGAGAGATCTAAAATTTCCTCAAATCAGATTTCACCAAAAATTCGAAATTCCAGAAATCAAAAATCTTAATTCTCGTGACTAATCCTACTCCAAAATCTGATTAATCACAAATCTTGAAATCTGATTCCTCATATTCTCCCCATCTTAAGAGATTTCGTCCTCGAAATCAAAGGCAAACCAGGGCAAAACAATCAAACATTCAAATCAACACAAACAGCTACTCAAATTCAAAGCTAAAACCAGAAATTTACCTGGAAAAATTCGCACGATCAGTGCTCAAACAGATGAGGCCAGTCTTGTCTCATCTTCTCCTCAACTTCCCAGGTTGCTTCTTCTCGGCCATGCTTTCTCCATTGGACCATCACCAACGGAATCATCTTGTTTCTCAGCTGCTTCTCCTTCCTATCCAGAATCAGCACCGGATATTCAACATAGCTCAAGGCAGAATCCAGCTCAACTTCGTCGGTTCTCAAAACATGGGACGGATCTGGCTCATATTTTCTCAACATAGACACATGAAAGACATCATGCATCGCTGCTAACTCCTCGGGCAGCCTCAATCTATAAGCCAACAGTCCAATCCGCTCAACAATCTCAAAAGGACCAACGAATCTGGGAGCCAATTTGCCTTTAAATCTGAATCGCATAACACTCTTGAAAGGAGAAATCTTGAGAAACACACGATCACCAACCTCAAACTCTAACGGTCGACGTCTTCTATTAGCATATCTAGAGAAACGGTCTTGAGCAGCTTTCATTCTACTCTGAATCAAGTCAATCTGATCCTTCATGTGCTGAACAAAATCCGGTGTAGAAAGCTGTCTCTCACCAACTTCTTCCCAACAAATCGGGGATCTGCACTTTCGACCATACAAAGCTTCAAACGGAGCCATTCCGATAGTCACCTGGTAGCTGTTGTTATACGAAAACTGAACCAAGGATAGCGAATCCTGCCAGCCACCGCTGAAATCCATCACAATTGCACGCAGCATATCCTATAAAGTCTGGATAGTTCGCCATTTTCTTCATAGAGCACCTCACATCATAGGGAATGAAATGGGCTGACTTCGAAAGCCTGTCAATCACAACCCAAATCGCATTGCATCCCCTACTCGATCGAGGTAGGTGAGTCACAAAATCCATGGCGATGTGCTCCCAATTCCATTGGGGCACCTCCAAACTCTGCAACAAACCACCAGGTCTCATTCACTCGGCCTTTACCTATTGGCAATTCAGACATCGAGCAACAAAACCAGAGATGTCGCTCTTCATACCTGCCCACCAGTAGTGAGACTTCAAGGCATGATACATCTTCCTTTCGCCTGGTTGCACACTGTACCGACTACAATGCGCTTCTTTCATGATGATCTCTTTCAAATCAATCAGGTTCGGAACCACTAGTCTCCCATGAAATCTCAGACACCCATCCTAAGGAACAGAGAAATCATCAGACTGACCATTCTGGGCCTTAATCCTCAACTCATGGATATAGAGATCAGTCCTCTGCGCCTCCCTGATGTCATGCAAAAGCTGTGGCTCAACCTGAATCGTAGAAACCATGAAGTACTGATCGCTCGGCTGAAATCTCCAACCAGAAGTACTCAATTGCTCATAGACTCTCGAAGCATTCAAAAACCAAAGCATCGCAGGCTGGGTCTTCCTAATCAATGCGTCGGCAACTGAGTTCATCCGCCCAAGCTGATACTGAATCTCACAGTTAAAGTCCTTGAGCAATTCCATCCATCGTCGCTGCCTCATGTTCAAATCTGACTGCGTGAAGATATATTTCAGACTCTTTTGGTCGGTGTACACCACAAATTCTTCACCATAAAGATAATGTCGCCAAATTGTTGGATCTGGATAACAGATCCAGATCTGTGTTTTGAATTACACAAAACCTATTATTGTGTTACTAACATCTTTACGAAGTGCGCAGAAAAATCTATGAAGTCTGGAATCAAATAGAAGAAGCAAAGAGGTTTGTCCAGTCGAAGAGAAGAAGAAATCTGTGTGTCAAGGAGAATAAAATCTGTGTTGACAGAAATCTAATAACGAGAAGTTCGTTGAAGAAAAGGAAGAGATCTGTTTTGAAGTGAATAGAAGAATTCTGTTGTGGAGCAAATAGTTGAAGTCTGGATGAAGAAATCTGCTATTGGTGGTGAAGTGAGGAGATATTCAAAAAGGAGAAATCTGGATCGATGATGAACAGTAGGAATCTGTTGCACAGTAGAAATCTGATCATGTGCAAACAGGAAATGTCAGGCCTCGTGCTCTAAACAGATAAACACATGCGGAAACTATCAAAAAGTGGGTAAAAATTTTCGCTTTTAGGCCCGACGGTTTAAAGTAGTACCGCTCAGACTGTCCGTATGTCTGTGGGTGATATGCCGTAACTCATAGCCAATATCGAACCCATAGCTGCTTGCAAACTCTTCCAAAATCGAGAAGTGAACCACGAATCTCTGTCGGACACTATCAAAACTGGAACTCCATGCAATCTAACCACATGGTCGATGTACAATTTCGCCATTTTCTTCATAGAGCACCTCACATCGAATGGAATGAAATGGGCGGACTTCGAAAGTCTATCAATCACAACCCAAATAGCATCGCATCCCCTGCTCGATCGAGGTAGATGAGTCACGAAATCCATGGATATGTGCTCCCAATTCCATTGGGGCACCTCTAAACTCTGCAGTAAACCACCAGGTCTCATCCTCTCAGCCTTGACCTGCTGGCAATTCAGACATCGAGCAACAAAACCCGAGATGTAGCTCTTCATACCTGCCCATCAAAAGTGAGACTTCAAGGCATGATACATCTTCCTCTCGCCCGGATGCACACTGTACCGACTACAATGCGCTTCTTTCATGATGATCTCTTTCAAATCAATCAGGTTCGGAACCACTAGTCTCCCATGAAATCTCAGACACCCATCCTAAGGAACAGAGAAATCATCAGACTGACCATTCTGGGCCTTAATCCTCAACTCATGGATATAGAGATCAGTCCTCTGCGCCTCCCTGATGTCATGCAAAAGCTGTGGCTCAACCTGAATCGTAGAAACCATGAAGTACTGATCGCTCGGCTGAAATCTCCAACCAGAAGTACTCAATTGCTCATAGACTCTCGAAGCATTCAAAAACCAAAGCATCGCAGGCT
>KQ988473.1:89933-102085 GCA_001598015.1 Dorcoceras hygrometricum | reverse complement strand
TGCTCAGAACATCACAATGTTCCCTACCAATGAAACATGGTACTTCGCATCGCAGATACTAGTCTCTAACTCGGGCGGCCTTATCCTCATTTTGATGGCCCAATCGACTAGGAACATGTTCAGAATACACAGTGACTATTAGATGTGTTTCATGATAGCCGTCATACCCACTATCACATCTAACATACGCTTTAGTGCATTCTAGGTCTTTACTCAACGCAATTGTAAATCATTACACACATAATGAAAGTAAAGAACGCCATACAATTAAATGCGAATATCATATATAAAGATTGTTTGTACAAGAGTCTATAAAACCCACACGCCACAAGTTGGCTAGTTGGGCATCTACTCTAACAGAAATAGTGTCCAGCAGCAGCAGTAATATGATTTTAGGAGACCTCTCGGTAAGATCAAATCTGTTAAATCAAATTCGAGAGGGTCAGCAGCAAGACCAGCAGTTGAAGAAATGGGTCCAGCAGGATAAAGAAAGAGGTAACAGTTTATATTTACAGAGGATGGAATTGTGAGGTATTTGGGCAGAGTTTGGGTACCTCAAGTGGATGATTTAAGAGCTGAACTTTTGAAAGAAGCTCATACAGCTCCATATTCAGTACATCCAGGAAGCACGAAAATGTACAAGGACCTCCAGCAGTTGTATTGGTGGCCAGTAATGAAGAGGGATTTTTCTAGATTTGTAGCTGAATGTTTAACATGTCAGCTGGTGAAGGCTGAACATCAGCGACCAGAAGGTTTGTTGAAGCCACTGTCGATTACCGAATGGAAGTGGGAATGTATAGCGATGGATTTTGTAACTGGTTTTCCAAGAACAGTACAAGGATATAACTCCATATGGGTTATAATTGATAGGCTCACTAAGTCTGCTCATTTCTTACCAGTTAAAACGACCTATGAGGTGAGCAGGTACGCTGAATTGTATGTTAAAGAAATAGTGAGGCTACAAGGTGTTCCAATTTCCATAGTATCAGATAGAGATCCTAAGTTTACGTCAGCATTTTGGAAAAGTCTACATAAAGATATGGGTACAAAATTGACGTTCAGCACTGCGTTTCACCCTCAAACTGATGGACAATTGGAAAGGGTGATCCAAATTTTAGAAGATTTGCTCAGAGCATGTATTGTAGATTTTTCAGCAGGATGGGATGTGAGTTTGCCGCTGGTAGAGTTTGCCTACAATAACAGTTTCCAAGCTTCGATTCAAATGGCTCCATATGAAGCTTTGTATGGCAGAAAGTGTAGAACACCACTTCACTTGGATGAAGTTGGTGAAAGAGCTGGTTTGGGACCAGATGTTGTGGAGCAAACAGCAGCAGCTGTTAGAAGAATAAGAGAAAGAATGAAAACTGCTCAAAGTCGGCAGAAGATTTATGCAGATAATCGAAGAAGGGAACTGAATTTTGAAATAGGCGATCGAGTATTTTTTAGAATAGCTCCAATGAAAGGAGTTATGCGTTTTGGGAAGAAAGGGAAGTTGAGTCCAAGGTATATTGGACCATATGAAATTTTAGAAAAGGTAGGAACGCTCGCCTATCGATTAGCGCTGCCTCCACAAATGTCAGCAGTGCACAATGTTTTTCACGTATCATATTTGAGGAGGGAAGTTGAGTCCAAGGTATATTGGACCATATGAAATTTTAGAAAAGGTAGGAACGCTCGCCTATCGATTAGCGCTGCCTCCACAAATGTCAGCAGTGCACAATGTTTTTCACGTATCATATTTGAGGAAATATATTCCCCACCCTTCGCATGTGCTAAGTTATGAGCCAATTCATTTAGCTCCAGATTTAAGTTATGAAGAGCGACCAGAAAGAATTCTCCTCCGAGAAATTAGAAGACTAAGAAACTGTAGCATTCCTATGGTTAAGATACAATGGTCCAACCAGTCGGAGCGAGAATCAACGTGGGAAACAGAAGCTGATATGCTAAGTCTTTACCCATATTTATTTGGTACGTAAATTTCGAGGACGAAATTTCAATAAGGAGGGTAGAGTTGTAACGCCCCAAAATCCCTAGGATCATATTTATGCATTTCATAAATCATATGGGCCATTTTGTCAATTTTAAATATTATGTATCTGCTGAATTGTTGATATCAGCAGGTAAGATGCGCTGCGGCTGGTTCCAGCAGGTGACTCCAAGGAGCGATGCACGAGCTGATTTTTAAATCGATTGGAAAATGTTTTAAGGAGGTGAAATGCTTTCTTTAAGAGAAGGTTTGGTGTTTTACAAATTAAAATGATATGAAGGGAATTTTATAAATTTTGAAAGTGTGTCATGCTTGATTTCTCAAGTAGCTTGCCACTAATCCCTTCTTTATAAAAACCTGTTTTCAAAGTAAGATTTTCACCACTTGTAAAGAAAAGTTTTAAGGTGTTCTTCAAAGAAATTTCAAAAGAGTTCGTGCGTTGCTCAAAGGGATGATTTCTGCAGGAATTTGCTGTTGTTGCAAAGCTTCAAATAAGGGCACGTAAAAGCTGATCTTTTTCTACATCATTTGAAGCATATATTGTGTTTTAATGGATCTGCTTGCCTGTATGTTATGGATATATTTAAAGTTCATGTTTGAAATGATCTAGACATGATAAGGAAGGAAAGATGGGTTCGAAAATGATGTTTTGATGTTTATAATGCTTCCAGTATGTTTTTTAGAAAATTTATGAAGTTTTATATGTACTGAGGATTCGAATTTATTTCCAGAAATGTTATGAAATTTCTTCTTGCAGTAGCTATAATATTAGAATTTGACAACTGTGTAATTGGTAGTTGCTGGTTGAATCATTGGTATGGTTTGATAGGCAACAGCTGATGGCATCGTTGTTGTTTTGATATTACAAATGAAGAGTTATGTATCCAGCAGCTGTATCTACTTGTTAAGATTCAGCAGCTGTATGGTTATAGCGTTTACGAATGTTCTTCCTGTAGTTGTAATGTCGAAATTTGATGATTTGTGTAATCGGTAGTTGCTAGTTGAATCGATATAAGTCTGGTTTAATAGGCGACGGCTGGTAGCGCAATCATTGTTTAGATATTTCAAGCGTCTTTCCTTCATAATATCAGCAGTTGTTTTCCTTTGATTAGGAATCAGCAGCTGCATTGTGATTTTAAATTCAGCAGATGTATTTTCCTTAGTTAAAATCCAGCAGTTGCATTGTCTACATAAAATCAGCAGATGCACTGTTCATCAGCAGATGCATTCCATAGTGATAATTCAGCAGTTTCTTTAGTCATTTTTCAAGTACTGTTCATTCCAGCTGGTATTAGTCTTGCGACTGGTACTATTCCTTGCGACTGGTTTCCTTTCAACCAGTTCCATTTTAGCGATATATTTCCAAAGTTGAATTCGATACTCAGTAAAGTTTTAAAATGGGAAGCAAATGTTTAAAATGATGAAACCCGAGAATTTAACAGAAATGTTTAAAGAAAAGATTGTTAAGGAACAAAAGATGTTTTAGATTATGGCATAGATAGTTACGGTCACCAAGGAGAAGGGTGAGCAGTTGTCAAAGATGTCGACTGCCCTTTTCATATGAGCTATATGCTAAAACTGGTATCGGGAGTCATTTTGATCAAAGTGCAAATTGGACCACATAGAACTTATATGCCATGATCAACTGAAATTGAAATTTGAAAGAAATGAGAAGCTGGGCTATCTTCCCCTGTTTCCTCCATTGACATGCTTACGAAAATGACATTATATTTTGAGGTTCCTTAACATATGAACTGCACAGATGTCTGCCTGCGTTTTATGAAATGGTTACTACTCAGATTTTACTCGCTGAGCCTTTAGGATCACTAGCTTTTAAAATGGTGCAGGTACGACAACTGGTGGAGGAACAGCAGGCGAAACTTGAAATCAGCAGATGGGTGGCGTTATGTTTATCCAAGGCCTACGTTTTTCCGTGTCTAAGTTGTATTGTTTTGATTAGGTTGTACTGTATTAAATCAGTAGCAATGGTTGTATATTTACATAGAATAACAGCTGTTGTAAACCGCAATTGCAAAGTTATATTAAATACTCTGTTTTCCGCAAATGTTTTAGCAGTAGCGCGCGAACTTAAGTACCTGCTGATCTTCGAATTTGTCTTGTGTTTTGTTTCCTTTGAGTTATAAGAAATGCAGTTTATAACAAATTATCTTTTAGCCCTTCTTTTATTCAAAAATTTTTGTTTACCCCAATTCTCGTGGCCCCGTTGGGTTCGGGCGTCACAAGATGGCTCTTTTTCAAATTTGTGTAGCGCTTTTACAAATTAAAATAGTGACAGGGAACTTTTAGTAAAATTTTGAAAAGTAAGCATGGTACACCATTCCTACTCAAGTGTTTTTCCCCTGTTACAATCAGACTCCCATGCCTATGGTACTTGAGGACTACAAGTCCAATTATTTGCTAGAAAATCTTCATTTTTCATCAAAACCATAGGGAGCTGGACTCCGTGCTTGAGGGCATTTACTGTTGAGACCTGCTGTGTTTCGTGTTTCTCCAGTGTTAAGGTTAGTAAATCTGATTCTTGCTACGCCATAAAAGTATATATATATATATTGTTCCCTTTCAGTTCTGTGATTGCTTGCCTGAGTTATGTTCAGTTTTAGTTATTGTTCATGCCATTGTTGGTTTGAAAATATGTATACTGTTTTGGGTTCACAGTTAGTTTCTGTTAGAAACTTATAAATGTGTTTATGCGATGGATGTTGATTTTATACGCTAAGCATACAGATCTCCAGTTCAACGCATAGTTACGAAGTTCCTCCTAGTGAATAAACGTCTGGGCTCGACGCCATGAAATCGATGATGCTAGTTGAATCAGGATTTGATTCTGGTTTGATGGGTAGCACTGGTATCGTCGGAAGTCGTTCGGATGTTACAACACTAGTTCCTTAGTCAGATTCCTGTTTCTTATGTTAGCAATCAGATTCCATACTTTTGACCACTTCACTCCTACATTGACATCTGAACGATCTCGTGTATAATGTTGGCTTCGTTGACATCTGAGTTGACCAACCTAATTTCGTTGACATCTAAGTTGACCAACCTAATTTCGTTGACATATGAGTTGACCAATGCCAAAGTCTGTTGTTACTTTTACACACTATTCCTGCGGAGACATCTGTTTTACCCAGAGAAATCTGTTTCGCTTTTAAACCTTGTTCTACAGTAGACTTCTAAATTCTCGCTAGCGATAAACTTTGTACTGTAGAGATCTGATTCCAGACCAGCGATGGCATTCACACCAGAGAGATCTTTTTTCCCCAGTCACATCTGTTTTCCAAGTCCGAAAGAGGATTTCCTTGTCATAGCTGTATGTTCAGTGAAAATGCTATTTTATGAAAAATGAGTTTTAAAAATGAAAGTGAACCCCGATGTTGAGTTCTGATTTCAAACCAGTGGTTGTTTAAAGGAAGAAATGTTCATATTTTAAGATTTATGGCAAAGATAACATACGGTCCACACGAAAAGGTGAGCAGCTGTCCAGATGTCAGTTGCCCTTTCATATTGGAAGGGTGAGCAGTCGCCCAGATGTTGGTTGCCCCTTCATATTGAGCTATATGCTAAAGAATGAATTCAGAAGTAACCTGATCAAGTGCAACGGGACCTAAGGAGAGCTTCTGAGCCATAAGTCTAAAGAAAATAATGATGGGACTTGAGTTCTCCCATAACTAATGTTTACGAAAGAGCTTATGTTTAATTGACTTAATTTAAACTATGTTATCGTATGTATTGCGCCTGCCTGTATATTGTGCTCTTGTTATTCTCAGTTTTGTTTGCTGAGTCCCTAGGCTCACTAGCTTTCTTGGTGCAGGTGAGTCAGTCCCGGGGCAGACGGAAGGAGGGATCTGAACCAGCTGTGGTGTGTGGGTGTTTATCAAAGGCCTGCAGTTCCACGATGTTCATTTTATTGTTGTTGTTTTTGATCTTTTGCCAATCTGTATTAAGATCCATTGCAACAATAGTGGATTCAGATAGAATTTCGAAAGTTGTAATATCGCAATTGCTTTTTGTACTAAGAATCCAAAATTACTACTTGGCGCCAACTGTTTGAACTTTGATTTTTTTTTTAGCAAGAAAATACAGCTTGCTACTTTTCATTTCAGCCCTTCCCTTTCTTCTTGTATCTTTTTTTATTCAAATCCGTGTCCCCATGGGGTTTGGGCGCCACAATATTGATGCATCTTGATATGGTTGCATTCATCTTGAGCCTGAAACTGAAGCACAGAGGGTAGAATAGCCTAGAGTGTGGAGACGTTTGGGGAGCTATAGTTGAGTGGCATAGGATGTAGATTGACTCCTAGAGCCAGAATACTCACTATTCAGAGGGTTTAAGATATTGGGAACCATCCCAAATGGGAGAGTCGGTGGCAGGATTGAGATCTTATTCCTAGGGATCCCAAGAACCTTGTATCTTTTGAACATCGGATTTGATACCCCTGTTTCTTAACATGAATTGTAGTCATGATTATTATGTTGCATGTTATATCGTTTATACTAAGATTGTTACTCTCACCAGATTTATCTGGCTGTTACTTTGTTTGTATGTGTAAATGACAATAGGTGGAGCAAGAGCTGGTCTGAATCGACAGGGGTAGCTCGATATTGTGTCATAGAATTGGGGCGTTGGGTTAAGCAGAACCGTAGCTGTCAGTTCAGCTTGAGAGAGTTATTACCTAAGTGTTTTGGGTTGTATCTCGAATGGAAATAGACAGTAGGAATCTTTGTAATATGTTGTACATGCTGTATCGAGAATTGAACCAGACACTTGTAGCTGGTATGATAACAGAGAACAGATTTGCTGGTGGACAGCACGTAGACCATCTTGCAGGTGGACAGCATGCAGACCAGCTTGTTGGGTTGTATGTATATATATATATACATACAACCCAGCAAGAAGATCCCAAGTGATCCCAGCAAGCTTTGTTTTCAGGTTCTGAATGACAATCGATAGCAGCTTGCTGGAATAAAAATGGTGTTTAAGTCATAATTCCCATTTAAGATGCAATTAACACCCGAGGTCCCACATTAGGTGGTATCAGAGCATAAGTTTCTTGGACTGTGTTAGAAGTGAGTAATAGGTGTAGATGGAGTCCGCTTTATTCATTATTTCGTATCCGCTCTTCTTATTCACGTACATGCAGTACATGGGAGCATGCTTTACTCTGTTCAGATTTATATGATCACAAGATTATGTGTCTTGATTGTTACTGCATGTTGTATTTGACACACAACTCCAGACCTTATACTCGATCAGAAGTTGCATTCTCATGAGAACACATGGGTTTGTCGATCAAAGGATGGAAATGGGAATTATGTTCTCATATAGAATTCTGCACTAATCGTGAGACTATTAGATATGCCTCCACGTCGAGCACAAAATGTACCACGGACAAGGGAAATGCCTCAAAATGAACAGTGCAGTACAGCTTATGATTCAATCAACGTTTCTCCAACACCTATGGAAACGTTATTGACAAGATTCCAAGCATTCAAACCACCAACACTGAGAGGAACAGAAAATTCAGTGGAATGTGAGAGCTCGTTAGAGGATATTGACTAGTTATTTGAATCTCTTGACTACTCTGATGACCGCACAATCAGATTGGTGGTGCATCAACTTCATGATGTTGCAAAGAACTGTTGGATAGCTTTGAAAAAGGCTTTGGAGAATCAAGGTACGAATGTGACTTGGAATATGTTCAAAACTGAATTCTATCGAAGTTTCTTCCAGTGTCATACAGAAAGGATAAAGGTGCTGAGTTTGCTAGTCTGAGGCAATGTTAGGACAAAATTTATTAGTTTTGATGATAACAAAATAAGACAAGAATTTAACAGGAGATCATTTTCAGTCGACGTGGTGTATTTCAGCAGTTGGACTATTCTTTGGAATTCAGCAGATGGTTTGCAGTCAGTCGATAGTTTGATTTCAGCAGATTTATTAGGTTCGAACGCAAGCATTTGAAAATTAGCGTGTTTTGTTAAGGATTGCAAAACAACATCGCTCGAAGTAGGCTAAACGACAGCGTTCAAGTAAGTTGGAACGACGTCGTTGAGATACACGTTTTAATATCAGTAGATGGAGTTTGAATACATTCAGCAGTTGGTATCTAATGATAGCGATAAAACGATGTCTCTTGGATAAGTCAAAACGATAGCGCTTTGATAATGATGAAACGACAGCGTATTGAATTACCGCTAAGATTCAGTCGTTGGGCTTTGTGATGAGGATAATCAGCAGTTGCACCTCTTAAGGAAAATCAGCAGGTAGCTACAGTTGTTTTAGTTTCAGCAGATGGCTACGGTGAATATCAATCAGCAGGTGATTCTTGATAGCAAAACGATGTCGCTTGAATAAGTTGATACGGAAACTTTTTTCCCTCGCACCAGACGATCAGTTGTTTGGTTTTACAAAGGACCAGTCGATGGAAAAACACACTTGTATCAGCAGTTGAATTCTTTCAAGTGTTTTTCCAGTCGCAGTATCACTAACAACGATGACGAAGGAAGTGCTGATTATCAAAGTAATTTCAGGCGCAAGCTTAATAGATTCAAATACGATCGTATACTCAAATGGAAAAGATCTTCAGGATCGTACTATTGCCTGGAATTAAGGAGACAAGGTAGGTACTATTTTGGGTAAATAGTAAGAGATACAGAGGCCGTTTTTATATGTTTTCACAGAAATGGAAAGAATACAAATTGGCTCTGTCCATGAGCAATTTACCTTGTAGTGGAGCAGTAATTACGGCGTAATTTTTGACAGTAATTCAAACGGGATTTATTTCCTTTGAAGCATTTATGATCGTTGCTATCGAAGCCTATAAATACCAGGAGCTGGATTGAAGAAATTATCCTTTGCTATCAATCTTTTGCGGTCACGCTGTCAAAATATTATCACGAGCTTTCCTTGCATTCATCTTTACGAAGCTCAAAGACTTCGAGAATACAACCTCTATTATTCACTGAAATACCTTCAAGTCATCCTCTGGTTCATTCCTTGAATCGAGTTTCTTTGTTTAAGAAACCAGAGGATTTTACAGTACTCATATCGTGTATTCATTGTCATATTCTATTGAGTCTGTAACGAACTGTCTTTGTGAAGAAGTTCGAAAAACATACAAGTGTTGTAAAAACTAGCAGCTGCGTCTGCGTGGAGTGTTGTGAAATTCTAGGAGTTCTCATAGCTGCTGGCTGTGGGATCGGGTGTTTGTAGAAGGCCTACTTTTATCAAATCTTCTAGTGATACCTTCCGAGGAGGAAGAAGGGGAGACGTAGGATTTTAATATCCGAACTTCAAGAAACAAATCCTGAATCCTTATCTTTTACATACTGCACTTATATATTGCTTGTAATTCACTGTTCACAAGTTAATCGGTTTTATTCCGCACTTTTCAAGTTAACAGAGAAACTTGCATAAAACTGAGATACCTTAAGTCTGGTAACTCGGGCTTAAGTTAATCAGAGCTTGCAAAACATTTTAAAAGATTTCAAAAATCGAAGGAGTTCATTCAACCCCCACTTCTGAAATCCTATTTACTTATTGATCCTATTTCTTGGACCATCAAGTGGTATCAGAGCAGGCAATCTCAGTTATTGAACAGCTATTCTTTGTGCGCTATATTATTTAAATATGTCGATCTCTCACAACAAAAGTCCTTTGTTTTCGAGGGAAGATTATGATGACTGGAAAATCAGGATGCAAGCACATTTAGCGGCTATGGATGATGACATGTGGTATGTCATCACAGAAGGACCGTTGAAAATAATGAAACCAAATCTGGCGGTTGCTGTAACAAGTGGCGAGCCTCAGTTTCTTCCGAAGGCCAGACATGAATATACTAATGAGGACAAGAAAAAGGCCAATTTAGACAACGTAGCAAAGGACATATTATTCAAAACGCTGGACAAAGACAAGAATATGTTCAGCAAGATCAAGAACTGCGCTACTGCAAAAGATATCTGGGAAAAGCTGACCCAGATCTACGAGGGCAATGACGAAACCAAAGAAAACAAACTAACAGTAGCCCAGCAGAAATATGAAGCGATAAAAATGAAAGATGGAGAGATCATGGCTGAGTTTGACGAAAGATTTAGCGCTGTGGTGATTGAGCTGAATAGTTTGGGCAAATATTACAGCAACAGGGAGTTGGCGCTGAAGGTCATGAGAGTGCTACCCAAAGAATGGGACGTAAAGACCATGGAAATGAGGGAGTCAAAGGACCTGAACAAGCTGGAGTTGCACGACCTATTTGCCAACTTGAAAGCATATGAGTTCAAGTTGGAAACAAGATCAGAAGCTGGTCCATCCACCTCCCAGCCAACGAAAGCCCTTGCTGCTACAACTGCTGAACCATGCTCTCCAAGCACTAGCAAGTCTGCCGACCAACTTAGTGACGACGTTATGTCCCTCTTCGCAAAGAAGTTTGGGAAATTCATGAGAAGATCCTTCAACCCTTCCTCTCCTTAAAACAGTTTCAATAAATCTGATAAATCTGTATCTAACGTGATATGCTTCAATTGTGAATGACCAGGACACTTTGCAGCTGAATGCAACAGGCCCAAGAAAGATGACAGATACAGAAGAGATGAGAATAAGGAGGAGCGGTACAACCGTGATGACAAGGAAGATGATGAAAGAACTGTTGGAAGGTCCAAAGACAAGTCCAAGGACAAATTCAAGGTTTGATCAAAGGATAGGCAAATGAAGACCAGCAGCAACAACAGACTCAACCGCAAACATGACCGAAAAGTACTGGTTGCTGAGGAAAGCACCAAAAGCTGGGCAGACACTGACTCAGACTGATCCAGCAGCAGTTCATCTTCAAGCGACAGTGAACAGGAGGAAGTTCATTGTTTCATGGCTGACCAGATGGATGACGACGAGGTATTTGATTTTTCCAACGCTGAATTTACACGTGATGACCTTGTCACTGCACTAAATGACATGGTCAAATAGTACAGGAAGCTTTCTCGCTCATTCGAGGAAGTGAAGGATGAAAACACAAGTCTGCAAAATAGTTCGACTGAATCAAGTTCTGTTGAGCTTGAGGACGTTGACAGTTTAAAGACTGATTTGAGTAGGCTAACAGCTGAGAATGAGATGTTGAGAAGTGAGTCCAGCGAGCTCAAGGCTGAAGTTGAAAATTTAACTAAAGAAATGAGCTCCTAGACCCAATCAGCTCGTGCTTTCCAAAAATTACAAGAAATCCAAAATTCAGCACTTGATAGAACTGGCTTAGGTTTTAGTAATAGCGAAAGAAGTGAAGGAGAGACAAGTACTCAGTCACAACCGGTGTATGACAAGTTCAATAAAATGGGCTTTTTCAAAGCTGACGTGATATATGATTGTTGCGAGTCGATAAGATATGATGACCAGAAATATTCCCAATCAAGTCATGAAGGAAAAGGAAAAGATGGCATCGGCTATCAAAGGCCTGAGAGTTCCAAGCCTAGCTGGTTAAAGAACAGATTGGACAAGGACAAAGCGAAAGCTGGTTCCAAGTCCTATGTTCCAAACCAGCAGCGGCGTAACTTTAGGAAGGCAAAATATGGTTGGAAAAAGACTTGGCCGAGAAGAGATCCTGTTGGTCAAAATGTCAAATCAAAACTCCATAGATCGCACAATTTTGCACAGACTTTCGTGGATCCAAAAACTGGGAAAACTGTGAAAGTGATTCAAGTATGGGTCCCGAAAGGGGTAATCCAATCTGTACCCAAGTAAAATTGGGTACCAAAAGCTTCTTGTTTGATTACAGGATAACAGGTACAAAGCAGCCGCTGAAACAACATTGTGGTATCTGGATAACGGATGTGCAAGACATATGACTGGAAATAGAAAGCTGCTATCAGATGTCAAACCACACAAAGGCGCAAAAATTGTGTTTGGCGACAACTCTTACGGTAACACTGTGGGTAAGGGTATGATTATCCACGGTAACATCTCTATTGCTGATGTCCTAGTTGTTGATAATCTTAAATACAATTTGATTATTAGTAGTCAGCTGTGTGAGAAAGGTTACACGGTTCAGTTTCAACAACACACATGCACGGTTCAGAGTCCAAGTGGTCTGACTGTGTTGGTAGGAAAACGTTCGGGGAATACCTACATCATCGACTGGTCAGATCAGCTGGAACCTGAACAGTTGTG
>KQ988473.1:69414-87059 GCA_001598015.1 Dorcoceras hygrometricum | reverse complement strand
GGGGATCGACTGATCTCCTGGTTTAGTAAGAAGCAGACATCAATTTCCACGTCAACAGCCGAAGCAGAGTATCTTTCTGCTGGCAGTTGTTGCGCTCAAATCCTCTGGATTCAACATCAATTGAAGGATTACGGCATTGATGCTTCCGAACTCCTATTTTCTGTGACAACACCAGTGCAATTGCCATCACCCAGAACCCTGTGCTGCATTCACGGACCAAGCACATCGATATCAGGCATCATTTTATTAGAGACCATGTGCTAAAGAAGGACGTCCGGCTGGAATATGTGTCGACTGACCAGCAAGTTGCTGATATCTTCACAAAGCCTCTGCCAGACGCTAAGTTTTCTTATTTTAGAAACATCTTAGGTCTTCTAGAATTGCCTTGATTGTTTGTGTACTAACGCTTATTGCAAGTTGATTAGCCATTGCTTAAATCAGCTATAGGTCTGTTGTTCAGGGGGAACAACTAGACTATCGGCTGAGGTAAGTCTCTTGCGTTGGGAGATTATCGGTCGTAAGGGAAATCAGGAGCCGATTTGATAAGCGTGACGTTAGCAGAATACGCTACGACTGGACATACTCAGTTGTTGCATGTATACTGCTGATGCTTATATGTGACCAGCTCCTGCCATCCTCAACGAAATATTAAACCAGCAGTAATGTTTTTACATTTACTGTACCAGCTGTGACGTTTTAAACATTCAGGGGGAACAACTAGACTATCGGCTGAGGTAAGTCTCTTGCGTTGGGAGATTATCGGTCGTAAGGGAAATCAGGAGCCGATTTGATAAGCGTGACGTTAGCAGAATACGCTACGACTGGACATACTCAGTTGTTGCATGTATACTGCTGATGCTTATATGTGACCAGCTCCTGCCATCCTCAACGAAATATTAAACCAGCAGTAATGTTTTTACATTTACTGTACCAGCTGTGACGTTTTTAAACATTGGCGCGAATCTATTTATTTTTGTATTTTATTCGATTTAACTTTTGGAAAATATTTTCACCCGTACGATTAAAATAGTTTAAAAATTTTTCAAATAATTTCCAACAGTGTACGCACTAACGGATGGTTGACACGTGTTGTTACCATAAGAACTGTCACATCGAAATGTTTTCTCTCTCCAGTAACCTTTTCGCATTCCTCACTTTAATTACGGCGTTTCCCATTTCAATTACTCTTACCTTGCTCTATTCTCTTCGAGTGTTCTTGAGTATTTCTCTCGATAGTCTTCTCTGCGTATATCTTTGAAAAGTTTTTCAGGTGTTATTTCCGACCTTCTACTATTCAGATATGGCCTCTGCATTCTACTCTAACACGGTGCACATCGACTTTGCATCGGTTTTGGCTATGGAAATCCCAGGTATTGTCTCTGTGCTTCATGCTCTGACAGATTCTGGCCTAGAGGGATTCTTGGGTTGTCTTGCGGTGGTTTACGAATCAGAGTTGGTTGAGTTTTTCAAAAATGGGTTGGTGAGGGACGACCTTGTGGTCAGTACTGTGAACGGCGTACCAATCGAGATTTCGGAGAAGTTGTTGGTGGAGACCTTTGAGTTGCCAGTGGATGGGTTATCATAGTCATCGGAGATGCCCAAGGATAAAATTTATGATGCTCGGAGCATTGTTTCACTATCAGGAGAGCCGGTGAATTTGTCTGGGCGGAAGGGTCAGATTAAGATAGAATATCGCCTACTGTGTGATATAATGGCAAAGTCAATTTCAGTTAAAGCAGGGTCTTTCAATGCTCTCACAGTGGAGAAGTTTGCACTGTTAACAGCAGTGGTTTGTGGCGTAAAGATGAACTGGGCTAGTGTTTTGTTCAATATCTTTAAGAAAATGGTTACTCCTGGGGCTAAGCAAGCCAAGGGTTTTGCTGTCCAAATAAGTCTATTGCTGGAGAACATTCCTAATTTGAACTTGGGTGAATCTTCAGAGTTTCCAGTCTCCAAAATACTGACGGCGAAGACGGTGCATCGCTATATCTCTGTCACTGATAAAGAAAGCACCCAGGAAGCCGCTGATGCCTCACCGGTGAAGCAAACACCAAAGAGACCAGGGGCATCAAAGAAAAGGCCAGCTGCTGTTTCGGTGGAAGCACCAGTGGTCAAGAAGAAAAGATCTTTAAAGAAGAAATCGAGCTCTTCTCAATCGGCCTTGGAGATGGTGGTGGTAGCCCAGGACGCCATTCCTATACAAATTATTCCTGCTACACCAGCTGTAGAGCCTATGGTTGAGGACCAGCAGGCAAAAATTGTTGAAGAGCACCCAGCTGATGAGGTTGCTGCTATGGCTGGTGAACAAGAACCAGTCGGTGAGCAAGTGGAATAACAACCAGCGGTTGAATCATCTTTGGAGAAACCGGCTGCTGAAGGTGCTGCTGAAGAAACAGCAGACGATATTAGCGAGAAGGCTGATGAACCTGATGTTGAGCCAGTCATGGCTAACGTTGTGAATAATGAGGTTTCTAATGCTGATGATGTGGAAACTATCATTCAGCAGGTGCTCTCAGAGACTGTACAGTCAGCATCCACTGAGGAAGAACAAATTGAAGAATTAGATATTCGTGGTTCTGCTGTTACAGGTCTTTCAACCATATCAATTGACGAGCGACATTGGTTCGATCTTTCCCATGAGGAACTTATTGCTAGATGGGATGCAGAGCGACCAGTTACTACTCCTCCTGACACTGATGAAGAGATAGAGGTTGAGAGGAAAATTGGATTAGCTGAGGGTGTACAGGTAGCTTTCTCCCAGCCGGAGTATGCTATGGAAGATCAAGCGGATATGGAGCTAAATGATGATGATAAGTTTGTTTATGAGTAGTTTGATGCCGATGAGGCAATGCCTTTGGACAAAATCATAACGACTATTCCAGCTGAACTTCAACTGCCTTCGGCTGAAGTATAAAGTACAAAAATCGTTCGTGGTGCGAAAGTGTATATTCCAGGGGTTGAGGAAGGAGATTGGTACAAGGCCACTCTTCCAAAGATTCACCCTGAAGAGAAAGGAAAGGAGCCTCTAGTCCTGAAAGATCCGGCCAAGGGTAAGCCCCCGAAAGAACATTGCTCTTAAATTTGTGCAGATATAGAGATTCTTATACAGCTTCGTGAGAAGATAATCGATGAAGTGGAAAAGGTATTTCATTCATTCAGTTTGAGTAGGTTGGCAAATTTTCAAATCGATGAGCACTTCAACGCAAAATGTACATACTTTTGAAGTACAGAGCAGTGCTACTGATAAAATATTTGGACGGGTGGATAGTAAATTATGTACCCGGCGAAGGAGATTCGGAAGTTCACCTCAAAGTTATTGATATGCTATCCGATCTTCTTTGTTTTTTCTTGGAGGAACTCAAGCAGCAATCAATGTTACACGGTCTTCGATGGGATAGGCCTTGCTGCTCAATGTTGTTTGAAGGTCGCTTGGGTAGTCACAGAGCTATTCCTGCATACACTACTTTTGAGGCTTCTAGCCAGCGCCAGTATGATGACACTCTTCCTCCGATGAGTGAATTTTTCAGATTGATGAAGAAGCGTTGGGCGGATGTCTGTTTAGAAGTTGTTTTTTGTGCTTCGAGAAGACTTCTACCAGTTGGCTCACTCAATTTTTGCAGAGCATTAGAGTTTGTTGTACCAGATTCGAGTTTTGATTCTCGGCCACCCACAGTGTTTGCTCTTCGTTTCTCTCTGTTCTGTACAGTTTATATTCAATATAGTTTGTTCAGCAGATTGACTACCGCAGATATTACAGATTTTCTTTCTTCCATTGCTTTGGAAAGAACAGCGTTACGTGATGAACAGAGATCTATTGCTCAGTTAGTTGTTCCAAGTGTACAGTTTTCTTTAGATCAGCACCAGTCTTCTCCAACTTCTGCCGACAGTTCTTCCTCTTTGCATTTTGATGCGACAGATTTATATGCTACAGTGTCCTCTCTACCATCTGTCCCTATTGATTTCTCTGCTGCTCTTGCTAATTTTAAAGCCATTCTATCGGAGCAGATTAATGAATCTCAAAGTGGAATTTCCTCCAGGCTGCATAAGATTGACCAAGGCCTTCGTGACTCCCTGCGCGAACAAGCAGCAGTCTTCAAAAATTTATTTTAGGAAGCACGCCAAGAAGGTCGCACTATTGATGATGTACAGACTCTGCGCTTTAACGAATTCCGCAAAAATATTCTGGCTCAAAACACCTCTATATTTACTGGACTAGCGGATGTTCGAAACGAAGTGCAGGAAGTAAATGCCAAAGTGGACATTATAGCCTCGCACGTGAATGATGTTCGAAAGGAGGTTGAGGAAACCAAGGAAGCTCTTTCGCACCAACTTCTGGAATTTCAAAGTCAGGCACAGGCAAATCAGAATATTATTCATGCCCAATTGAGCGAGCTTGTCAATTATATTAATCGGGGCAGTGCTGACAAAAAGGGGAAAAGTAGCAGCCGAGGAACCCAACAGCCTCCGAATGTTCAAATCAGAGATAGTGGTACAGGCGGTGGTAGTGCTGTAAGAACACCGTACTTTTCACAAAGGGTTGAAATGGTGCAGAGACGCATTGTATAAAATGTGTTGGATGCTGATAGAAACAGGGAATCTCTTGAAAGACAGGCAGCAGCTGAACGAGATAGAGAAAGAAGGAGAAGGGAGGCGAGAATGTTAAAAAGAAGAAGAAAATTTTAGGATAGGACTTCTGTTAATTTTTGTACAACTCTTATGTACGATTTCTATGATTAATGAAAGTCTGTTTACCAGCAGTTCGTGTGCAATTTATTTTTGCATATCTTCTTATCTCGGCTGCTGAAGTTTGTCATCACCAAAAAGGGGGAAATTGTTAGGACAAAATTTATTAGTTTTGGTGATAACAAAATAAGACAAGAGTTTATCAGGAGATCATTTTCAGTCGACGTGGTGTATTTCAGCAGTTGGACTATTCGTTGGAATTCAGCAGATGGTTGGCAGTCAGTCGATAGTTTGATTTCAGCAGATTTATTAGGTTCAAACGCAAGCATTTGAAAATTAGCGTGTTTTGTTAAGGATTGCAAAACGACATCGCTCGAAGTAGGCTAAACGACAGCGTTCAAGTAAGTTGGAACGACGTCGTTGAGATACACGTTTTCATATCAGCAGATGGAGTTTGAATACATTCAGCAGTTGGTATCTAATGATAGCGATAAAACGATGTCTCTTGGATAAGTAAAACCGATAGCGCTTTGATAATGATGAAACGACAGCGTATTGAATTACCGCTAAGATTCAGTCGTTGGGCTTTGTGATGAGGATAATCAGCAGTTGCACCTCTTAAGGAAAATCAGCAGGTAGCTACAGTTGTTTTAGTTTCAGCAGATGGCTACGGTGAATATTAATCAGCAGGTGAAACTTGATAGTAAAACGATGTCGCTTGAATAAGTTAATACGACAACGTTTTGCCCTCGCACCAGAAAATCAGTCGTTTGGTTTTACAAAGGACCAGTCGATGGAAAAACACACATGTATCAGCAGTTGAATTCTTTCAAGTGTTTTTCCAGTCGCAGTATTACTAACAACGATGACGAAGTAAGTGCTGATTATCAAAGTAATTTCAGGCGCAAGCTTAATCGATTCAAATACGATCGTATACTCAAATGGAAAATATCTTCAGGATCGTACTATTGCTTGGAATTAAGGAGACAAGGTAGGTACTGTTTTGGGTAAATAGTAAGAGATACAGAGGCCGTTTTTATATGTTTTCACAAATATGGAAAGAATACAAATTGGCTCTGTCCATGAGCAATTTACCTTGTAGTGGAGCAGTAATTACGGCGTAATATTTGACAGTAATTCAAACGGGATTTACTTCCTTTGAAGCATTTATGATCGTTGCTATCGAAGCCTATAAATACCAGGAGCTGGATTGAAGAAATTATCCTTTGCTATCAATCTTTTGCGGTCACGCTGTCAAAATATTATCACGAGCTTTCCTTGCATTCATCTTTACGAAGCTCAAAGACTTGGAGAATACCACCTCTATTATTCACTGAAATACCTTCAAGTCATCCTCTGGTTCATTCCTTGAATCGAGTTTCTTTGTTTAAGAAACCAGAGGATTTTACAGTACTCATATCGTTTATTCATTGTCATATTCTATTGAGTCTGTAACGAACTGTCTTTGTGAAGAAGTTCGAAAAACATACAAGTGTTGTAAAAACCAGCAGGTGCGTCTGCGTGGAGTGTTGTGAAATTCTAGGAGTTCTCATAGCTGCTGGCTGTGGGATCGGGTGTTTGTAGAAAGCCTACTTTCATAAAATCTTCTAGTGATACCTTCCGAGGAGGAAGAAAGGAAGACGTAGGATTTTAATATCCGAACTTCCAGAAACAAATCCTGAATCCTTATCTTTTACATACTGCACTAATATATTGCTTGTAATTCACTGTTCACAAGTTAATCGGTTTTATTCCGCACTTTTCAAGTTAACCGAGAAACTTGCATAAAACTGAGATACCTTAAGTCTGGTAACTCGGGCTTAAGTTAATCAGAGCTTGCAAAACATTTTAAAAGATTTCAAAAATCGAAGGAGTTCATTCAATCCCCCCCTCCCCTTCTGAACTCCTATTTACTTATTGATCCTATTTCTGGGACCATCAGGCAAGGAAACCTGAACATTGAAAAATATGTGGCCAAAGTCACTAGTCTGCTGAGATTTGCATCACATATAGCCGATAATGAAGAAGCCAAAGCTGATCAATTTATAAACGGCTTAAATCCGAATGTCTTTACTCTGGTGAATACTTTTAACACCCGAAAACTTTTCTACCTAAATCACATGCCTTACTATTTTATTTTACTTGTAGTACGAAATTAATTTCATGATTTTTTTGTTACCATTTCATTTGAAGAAATTACGATATTCTCTTTTAGAAAATTTTTCCTACATGTTTCGAGACCAAGAAGGTGGAGACGGGAACACCGAGGTAAAGTCGATTTTTATAAAAATTAATTCTTAAAATCACACCATATGCCCTAGAAAGTTTTATAATGATAATTTTTAAAGTCTGTTTATTCTTTTAAATATTTCAAAGTTAGAAAATTATTTGAGGTTAGGGAGTTTATCCATTTAACTAATTTTAAAGCAAATAGCACTTTTATTAGTAAATGATAAATTTTATTCACCTTCAATCTTAAATAAAATCAAGCATTCCATTCCAATTTACCCCGTAATTTTCGAAAATATTGATGTAGGAAAAGGAGGAATTTTTTATTTTGTGGCACTTTTATTATGCATGAAATAACAAATGTCGTTCAACATTTTAATAACTTTTAAAACACACTATTCCTTCCATTTTTATTATATTTGCGTGCCTCCCTATCACACAAAAATCATTCATTTCAAACAAAGAAAAAAAGAGATCAAACCCTAACCCTCCCCTTGGCCGCCACCCTCCCCCTCTCTGTTCCCCAATTGATTCTCAAGATTTTCAAAGCAATTTCAGAATAAAATCGTGGTGTTCCCGCACCCCTTGAAGGCTAGAAATAATTGTTGTAAGTTCTCCGAGAGAAGGCAAGTACAAAGTTCTCTTTTAATGCTCCTTTCAAGCATATTATTGCTTGGATGTTTAGATCTCTTAATTTTAATGTTTTGAAATCATAACTGACGAATTTTATGATGTTTTGTTTTCTCATGACATGGCTGCCTAGGTTCGAGAGGAGTCATAGGCCGTGAGTTTTGAGTGAAGGCCGAAGGGGATCTAGGGATTGAAGTGTGGATCGGTTGAGTGCTAGGCCTGGTCATGTATGGATGTGGTCATGGAAGGGTCAGGGATCGGAATTGGCTCAAATTCTTCAAGCCATGGATAGATCTATGCATAGGATGGATGAATGTGTGAGTTTGGTGGCTAGGGTTGTGCCTTGTGGTCCATGGTTCAGTCTAGGTTGTCTAGGTTTGAATCTAGGGGTCACTAAGAGGCTGAGTGAGGGTCTGGTCGTGTCCTTGGTTCGAGAAAAGTGGTCGGGTTTGAGGGTTGTTCCTTGCCTATGTCGGTTTGCTATCTGTGCGCGGATAGTGTACTTTCAGAAGTCGGGTTTATCCATTAGGCATTATTTTTGCATCTACTTGATATCAATAGTTAGCCCATCGAGTTAAGGTCATGTAGGTAAAAAAGAGGAGTGATTTGGTTAAAAATGGATTTTTTATGATTTTTACGGTTTAGTCGCTCAACCTTCATCTCGTGCGTGCGAAAATAGCCATGTCGGGATTCTGGTCCTAGGGCAGCCTACTATCATGAAATGTTTAAAATGATGATTTTAAACTTATTTTACGTTGTTTTAGCACTATTTAAGAATTTTTATGAATTACGAAGTTTTACGAAAAATTTTGAGAGAAAGAAAAGTTGTTACTTTTGAGGCATGAAATTGATATTGAGGCATGAAATTGATATTGAGGCATGAGGTATGAGGAAGTATTTGAGGCATAATGTTGAGATTATGATGAAAATTTTTTGAATTATGGGACTTGATTATGGTTAACTATTACGAGATATGGGGTCGAGAGACATCTCGGGAGCCAAGTCAAACTACAAGGTACGGGGTCGCAAGATGTCTCGAGAGCCATGCCAAACTACGAGGTATGGGATTGGGAGATGTTCCGGAAGCCATACCAAACCTGACGTGTATAGAAACCAGAAAAGCACTGGGGAGCTATACCGAACTTAGTACCATAGTTTTTATTTAGCTTGATCAAGCGACATGAGGTTGAGGACCACAGTCGAGAAATGGAGTTCACCAGAAAATATTTTTATTGCCTATTCATGAATAATAAGGAAAATTATTTGAGATGATGTTTTTCTTATGCATTTAAAGTTTGAGAAAAATTATATGAGTACAATTATTTTAATGCATGTGCATGTATTATTTAGTACTTCTTATCCTCCACTTTGTACTTGTTGAGCCCCTAGGCTCACTACGTTTGATTGGTGCTGTGAGGTCCGGGGCTCAAAAGAGGACGGAGAGTGATCGTCGGTGCCATGAAGTTGCACGGACAATGAACGGCTCCTGGCAGGCTTCTAGAGACGAAGGGGCACATGAATGAACTGATCCCACATCGGAATGAGAGGGATTACGAGACTGGAATGTTATATATGTAATTGAGGTTAGTTGAGGAAGACTTATCAAATTTATTTGGTACTACTCATTCCATCAAAGTGCATCTTCTTTTTGATCTCATCCCTTAAAAACTCCAAAGTTAAGCGTGCTTGACTTGGGACAATTTTTGGGAGGGTGACCCCCTGGGAATTTTCTCAGGGTGCGTGCGAGTGAAGACAAAAACACGCTGCAAAGGCCAGTGTTGGTACAGTGGGGGCAGTCGTTAAATCTGGGCGTCACTGGTGTAGATGATGCAGAGGTTTAAATATGGAGGGCAATACCCTTGAGCAATCGACAGTCCAGCGAGGCACTCGACCCAACGACCTCACATTTTTCGCAAATAGTTTGAAGGATTATTTTATTAATGCTTGAGTTTGAAATACACTGCTTGGTGAAGAGATGTTTTTTTGGAGTTATGCTCTTGGAGATTGAGTTGGTGAATTAATGATCGTTGGAAATTTTGAGTCTTTCAAATATTATTTACAACATATATCAGTATGGTTTGATTTTTATAAATTTTACATGAACGTAAGTTTACTAGGTTAATAATTTTACAAAAAATAAAAAAATTATTTCCGCATTTATTTTATTAGAAAATATGAGTGAGGGCGTTTCAAGTTGATTTAAGAGCAAGGTCTTGGCATGGGTTGTGCCTACAGCTGACTGCAGGAATACTAAAGGAGTCGCGCCTCGGAGTCTGTAAGTCTTAATGTTTGTCTTCTTTAGATGCTAGTTTCTTTTATTATTATTTGACGTTTATTACTTCGAGGTATTGATGTGTTTATATTATGAGTCTGTAAGTCTTAATGTTTGTCTGCTTTAGATGCTAGTTTCTTTTATTATTATTTGACGTTTATTACTTCGAGGTATTGATGTGTTTATATTATGAGACTTGATGTTTGTATTATTTTATTTTATCAGAGGCATGTAGAGATTAAGTAGTTAAATTTTGACGCACCCTCAGATGCCTCTCAGACGCCGAGTGACTCCACCACCGCCACCACCACTGAGTTCTAGTGAGCAAGTTTCGGCAGGAATTGCTCGACTACTTGGTTAAAATGCCGGTACTTCACAAGCAGGAAGAATGCAAATGTCGTATGAGAAGTTCTGGTAGATGGCCCCCCCTGAGTTCTCGGCCTCCACTGATCCATTCGTTACTGAGGAATGGGTTAGATCCTTAAAAAATATCTTTCGCTATATGAGGCTGGAGGATGCTTCCAGTGTTAGTTGTGCCATATTCCAGCTAAAGGAGGATGCTTCTCTTTGGTGAGAAGAAGTAGAAAAGACGATTGATATGGAGACCTTGGATTGGGCTGGATTTAAGAAGCTGTTCTACGACAAGTACTTCACCCCTGATGTACAAGCCAAGATGAAGAGGGATTTCAGCAATCTCCGACAGGGAGACTTATCAGTCGTTGAGTATGTCAAGAGATTTGACAGGGGCAGCAGGCTGTGTGACCTACGATGCACTTGGAGAGGCTTACGTGCCAGAATTTCAGTCATCAGCACACAGGAAAATTCTTGCTTGGAGCTAGAGTCTGCTACAAGTGCAAGAAGCTGGGCCATCTATCTTTTGAGTGTCCGTAGCTGAGACAGCTTGCGACAAAGAGAACTTACGTGATGCAGGCGGAGGAGGCCGATCCAGATACAACTGTGATCACAGGTAGGGTAGTTGTTTTAGGAATAGCCACCAGAGCCTTAGTTGATTCAGGAGCGACGCACTCCTTCATTTCGGAGAAGTTTGTCGTAGGATGGACATTGCTCAGGAGAGGTTGTCAGAGCAATTACTAGTGACGATCACATAGAGAGAGGAGTTGCGTACAACCAGCATCGTCAGGAACCTTGAGGTGGTGGTGCAGGACTGTACAGTATTCACAGACTTGATTGTTTTCCCGATTCCGGAGTTTGTCATCATTCTCGGGATGGACTGGTTGTCTGGTTACCAGGCAATAATTGACTTTCAGGAATGGACAGTGCAACTTAGATCCCCTATAAGGGAGTCATTTGTTTTCACGATAGCACGATGCACGAGGAATCATCGACTCATATCGTTCTTACTGGCGAGGAAACTCATTGAGAATGGATGCGCGTCATTCATAGCCAGCATTACAGCGACTACCATGCCGGAAGCCCCGTCGCTGTCAGACGTGGACGTAGTGCGAGACTATGCAGACGTTTTCCCCGAGGACAAAGCAGGAGTTCCACCGGAGTGAGTGGAATTTACTATTGAGCTACTACCAGGAACTGTGCCGACCTCTAAGCACCGTATCGTCTTGCTCTCACCGAGATGAAAGAGTTGAAGGATCAGATTCAGGAGCTGCTAGACAAGGGATTTATTCTCCCTAGTGTTTCTCCATGGGGCATGCCTGTGCTTTTTGTGAAGAAGAGGTATGGTAGTATGAGACTCTGAATCGATTACAGAGAGCTAAACGCAGTGACTGTCTAGAATAAGTACCCATTGCCTCGAGTTGAGGATCTCTTTGATCAGTTGCATGGAGCTTTGATATTATCCAAGATAGATCTTCGCTCTGGCTACCATCAGCTGAAAGTGAATCGAATGAGTGTAAGATGGCGTTCAGGACTCGCTATGGCCACTATGAGTTCTTAGTGATGTCTTTTGGATTAACTAATGTGCCATTAGTCTTCATGGACTTCATGAACCGAGTGTTTCAGTCGTACTTGGATCAGTTTTTCATCTCTTCATTGGTGACATCCTCATCTATTCGAGGAGCAGGGAGGAGCACGGTCAGCACCTACGGACAGCTTTAGGAGTGTTGAGAGATAGGAAGTTGCATGCAAAGTTCAGCAAGTGCAAATTCTGGTTGGAGAGAGTGACGTTCCTAGGTCACATCATTTCTATCCGAGGAGTATAAGTTGATCCTTCCAAGGTAGTGGCAGTTAAGGAGTGGACTATGCCGAAGAATGCCTCTGAAATCCGCAGATTTCTTGGACTAACAGGTTATTACCGGAAGTTTATCAAGGACATTTCCTCCTTCTCAGTGCCTTTGACTATGCTGACGAAGAAGAATGCTATGTACGTATGGAGCTCGGAATGCCAAATCAGCTTTGACACTTTGAAGCAAGCTCTCAAAAAGCGACTGTCTTAGCTATGCCATCAGGGCAAGGAGATTTCGTGATCTATACTGATGCATCTAAGCTAGGCCTTGGCGCAGTTCTGATGCAACATAACAGGATTATGGCTTACGCCTCTAGACAACTGAAAGTGCATGAGATAAACTACCCGGTTCATGATCTGGTGATAGCAGCGGTAGTTTTTGCACTCAAGATTTGTTGGAACTATCGGTATGGAGAGAAGTGAAAAATCTTCACCGACCACAAGATCCTGAAGTATTTCTTCACGTAAAAGGAGCTGTACATGAGGCAGAGGGGATGGTTAGAGATGGTAAAATATTATGACTATGAGATCAGCTACCATGAAGGAAAAAACTAATGTCGTAGCTGATGTGTTGAACAAAAATAACACAGTTGCGGCTCATCTGTCAGTCGCAGAGCCATTACAGCTAGAGGTTCAGAGTTTTGGACTAGAGGTCAATACTGCATGGAGAGATCCTAAGCAGAATTTGATTACCATACTTCCTATGCCGCTCGACCGTATTCGCGATAGTCAAGATGGTGATGAGCATCTACAGAAGTGGAAGCTGAGGGATGAGGAGGAAGGCAGTGGACTATACACCATGGACAACGGGATAGTTAGATTTAAAGGCCGATTGCGGATTCCTTCAGGTGATGCATTGCAAGAGCTTATTATGGCAGAGGCTCATGACTCACCTTACTCAGTTAATCTAGGGAGCACAAAGATGTACAAGGACCTACAACAGTTGTATTGGTGGCCGGGCATGAAGAGTGACATCAACCGATTTGTGTCCGAGTGTTTAACTTGCTAACAGGTCAAGGCTGAGCATCAGAGACCAGCTGGGTTACTGAAGCCACTCCCTATCCCTGAGTGGAAGTGGGAGAACATATAATGGATTTTATCATGGGATTGTCGAGAACAGCGAGAGGCTCGAACTCTTTTTGGGTGATTGTGGATAGCCTCACAAAATCGGAGCTTTTCCTACCGGTGAGTACCACATTCTCTATGACGTAGTATGCTGAATTGTACATCCGAGAGATTGTTAGACTGCATGGAATCCTAGTCTGTTTGTATCGGATAGAGATACTAGGTTCACATCAGCATTTTGGAGGAGTCTTCATGCCCCTCTGGGGACGAGGTTACAGTTCAGCACGGAATTTCACCCCCAGACCGATGGGCAGACAGAGAGGGTGAATCAGACTTTAGAGGATATGTTGCGTGCTTGTGCCATTGACTTTCAGGGAAGTTGGAAAACAAAGCTACCTATATTAGAGTTCACCTGCAACAACAGCTTCCAGGTTTCCATCGGTATGGCACCTTATGAGGCACTCTACGGGAGGAGGTGCAGATCACCCCTCCATTGGGATGAGATAGGCGAGAGAGCGGAGTTAGGGCCTGATAGTCCAGCAAACAGCAGAGATAGGATGAGGACTGCCCAAAGTCGACAGAAGAGATATGCCGACTCGAGGAGGAGAGACCTAGAGTTGTAGCGGGAGATCATGTTTTCGTAAAGGACGCTCTGATGAAGGGTGTTATGAGATTCTGGAAGAAGGGTAAGCTAGCACCCCGTTATATAGGGCCTTTCGAGATCCTCGACAGAGTGGGGACCTTAGCCTATCATGTCGCCTTACCCCCGAGCTTAGCATCTGTGCACAACATCTTCCACATCTCCATGATTAGGAAACACGTGCCTAACCCCCTCGCATGTGCTAAGTGTCGAGCCACACTTCGGCTATCACCGTAGTTGACTTTCGAGGAGCGAGCTACTCGGATCTTAGGCAGACAAAATTGGAAGCTACGCAACCGGACCATTCCCAGGGTCAAGGTGAAGTGGCTGAACCATTCCGAGGATGAAGCTATGTGGGAGATAGAATCCGATATCAAGTAGCGCTACCCGAAGCGCTTCAGTAAGTTTTCAAATTTCGAGGACAAAATTCTTGTTAAGGGGGAGAGTATTGTAACACCCGAAAATTTTCCTACCTAAATCACATGCCTTAGAATTGTCTTTTTACTTGTAGTACTAAATTTTTATTTCATGAATTTTTTGTTACCATTTCATTTGAAAAAATTACCGATATTCTCTTTTAGAAAATTTTCCTATATGTTTCGAGCCGTGAGGTGGAGACGGAACACCTAGGTAAAGTCGATTTTTATAAAAAAATAATTCTTGAGATCACACAATATGCCCTAGAAAGTTTTATAATGATAATTTTTAAAATCTATTTATTCTTTTAAATATTTCAAAGTTAGAAAATTATTTGAGGTTAGGGAGTTTATCCATTTAACTAATTTTAAAGCAAATAGCACTTTTATTAGTACATGATAACTTTTATACACCTTAAATTTTACAAATGTTGGGATAAATCTCATGTGTTTTGGTGATGAAGTGTTAACAAGAAACAGAACCCGTAAAAGAGATCATTCAAACCAAAGTGATAAGTTCTGAACAAGACTTATCATGTTGAACGAAGAAATCAGCTCGAAGTATTGTGGCCAAAGTCTAATCAGCCCGAAAGCTCTAGTACAGACTAGATGGACGGTGAAAGCGCAAAAAACAGCACGAGTTACAGAACCATCTGATAATAACCAGCTTAGTCCTCAACCAGAAGAAAGAAATCAGCTCGAAGTATTGTGGCCAAAGTCTAATCAGCCCGAAAGCTCTAGTACAGACTAGATGGACGGTGAAAGCGCAAAAAACAGCACGAGTTACAGAACCATCTGATAATAACCAGCTTAGTCCTCAACCAGAAGAAGTATATCAGCCTGGTACAGGGAAAATGAAAACTAGCTGACTACAGAACGGCATAAGGAATTTGAAATTTGGAATGACTAAAGTGCAGTACTATCTGAAGTTATCCAGTTGACGTATCTGCCATTATTTGAAATCGATGAAACTATATCAAGCAAAAACCAGACATATAAGGATACGACAACAGGACTGAAGACGTCGCAGACTTGCCAAAAAGGGCAATGCATTTAATGAAGTTGTACCTTCATCGTACAAGCATTTCAAAAATTTCAACTTGGGTGTATTCAATGTGCCTAATGGTAACATTTATTACCGTTACATCCAAAGAGTATTTATAGAGAAGAAGAGAAGCTATGAAGGGGTTACCGAACGCCACGAAATTATTCGAACATTCAAAAGCTACCCGAATTCTTCACAGGAGCAAAGTTCATATTGAACCAGCTCAAATTGAGTGACACAAGCATATATTGTTCATTTCTTTTGGTGTCACCAACTCTTCTTCACACACACTGTAGACTTGAGTTTGATTTGTAAATCATAGACAGTGAGTGTCTGAGTGCTAGGATAGCACAACCAGCTGAGTGCTAGAAATATTATAAAACGAACCAGGCTGCGGGTCTGTGTGTCGTGGATTACTAGGAGTTCTCTTGGCAGCGGGTCACGAGAGTGGGTTTGTACAAGAGTTGTATAAGTCAAAGCCTTCCCGCTGTGGAAGAATGGGAGACGTAGGAGATATTGCTCCGAACTTCCAGAAACAAATATCTAGTCCTTACTACTTTTACTTACACGCATTTTCTTAAAATTGAGCTGCTTGAATTGCTTTTATTCCGCATAAAACTACTTTATTACGTGAGACAACAATATCACTGAGAAAGCTTTCAGCTGGTCACTCGGCTGGAAGTTGGCTTTGAGCTGTAAAACTTTGGAATCGATTTTTCAAATAAAAAATCAGTGAGGAGTTCATTCAACCCCCCCTCCCCCTCTGAACTCCCAAGTTCACTTGTCGCTCCTAACAACAAATAAAATCAAGCATTCCATTTACCCCCCAATTTTCAACAATATTGATGTAGGAAAAGGAGGAATTTTATTTATTTTGTGGCACTTTTATTATGCATGAAATAACAACTTTCCTTCCACATTTTAAAAACTTTTAAAACACACTTTTCCTCCCATTTTCTATCAGATTTTCGTGCCCCCCTATCACACAAAAATCATTCATTTCAAACAAAAAAGAAGAAGATCAAACCCTAACCCTCCCCTTGGCCGCCACCCTCCCCCTCTCCATTCCCCCATTGATTCTCAAGATTTTTCTAAGAAATTTCAGAAGAAAATCATGTTGTTCTCCCTCCCCTTTCAGGTTGGAAATAATTGTTTTAAGTTCTCCAAGAGAGGCAAGTACAAAGTTCTCTTTTAATGCACCTTTCAGGCATATTATTGCATGGATGTTTAGATCTGATCTCTTAGTTTTAATGTCTTGAAATCATTACTGACAAACTTTTTGATGTTTTTTTCTGTTTTCTCATGACATGGCTGCCTAGGTTCGAGAGGAGTCATAGGCCGTGCATTTTGAGTGAATGTCGAAGGGGATCTGGGATTGGAAGTGTGGATCGGTTGAGGGCTAGGCCTGGTCATGTATGGCTTGGTGTAGGGTGATAACCAGGGTCTTTTGTGGTCATGTAAGGGACAGGTATCAGAAGTGGCTTGAATTATTCAAGCCATGGATATAATTATGCATAGGATGGATGAATATGTGAGTTTGGTGGCTAGGATTGTGTCTTGTGGTCCATGGTTCAGTCTAGGTTGGCTAGGATTGAATCCAGGGGTCACTAAGAGGTTGAGTGAGGGTCTGGTCATGTCCTTGGTTCAAGAAACGTGGTCGGGTTTGAGGGTTGTGTCGGGGATCCGGATCCGCCCCCCGGCGAGGCAGCGGAAGAACAAAGAATAAAGGCCGGGAGACGATCAATACGAAGAATAGAATTCATAATTCAACATATATAGGGCGTTCAAAACGAATACCTTGCTGGCACTTGTGCCTGGCTCCAACCGGAATTAAAAGAACCCGGCTCTTCTCGGTAGATTGCGGTAGATAATCGCCAATCCGGTCCACGACCAGAACCGAGACTCCTTCGTCAGGCTGCACTAGAAGCACTGACGAATTCTGCACGAACGGATTCTCCTCGTAGAATCGGCCGGAATGAATTCCGGCGACTCGAGGCGACGGCGGCGGCGCAAGGCGGCGTGAGTTGAGAGGAGGGGAGGGCGGCTCCCACACTTAGGGTTAGGGTTATGATGTAGTATATTGCTTGTGTTTCAATTAAGTCTCTTAATCATATTTAAGTAGATTAAGTGTTGGACTTGGACCGGCCCAACGGGCCCGGTTCCAACAATGAACATTCAGTTCATCTCCACCACCGAGACTTCATTGTTACTCCGATCGCCGATCAGATCGGACCGATCGACTCAGTTTCCGAAACTGAATAATATGACCTGAAAAACCATTTTTCAGAACCCCAGTGCAAAATGACCGTTTTGCCCCTCAACAGCGGCAAACCCCGGTTTGACCCCTGTTGACTTTTAGGAAGTCGCACTCCCAAAATCCTCTTCCTCGTGCTCAACATATTGAGCTGAGTATCCGTGCGGGAATCTCGAATCCAGTACTTGTGTGACCCTCAATGGTTCAGGGA